>JAPYXV010006005.1:0-10114 GCA_028533065.1 Trachops cirrhosus | reverse complement strand
AAAGTGACAGCAAACTCACAATTATTAACAACCACACCTAAAACAAAATCAAAAGGAAACTAAGGAAACAACTAGAACAGGAGCAGAACCACGGAAATGGAGATCACATGGAGGGTTATCAACAGGGGAGTGGGAGGAGGAGAGAGGGGGGAAAGTTACGAAGAATAAGTAGCATGGATGGTAGGTAGAAAATAGACAGGGGGAGGGTAAGAATAGTATGGGAAATGTAGAAGCTAAAGAACTTATGACACATGGACATGAACTAAAGGGGGGGGAATGTTGGTGGGAGAGGGTGTGCAGGGTGGAGGGGAATGAAGGAGGGTAATGGGCCAATTGTAGTAGTATAATCAATAAAATATATTTAAAAAAAAAGATGTCAGTGAAGCCCTAGTGCACTCCCCATCCCCAGCCTTGGCCATATGTGGACCTCAAAGTGAGAGACCTACACCCTGGAAGCGAGACTATCTGAAGCATGAGTGGAGAGCGCAGGGAAAAGAACACAGCCTGTACTGCTCCATTCGGTCAGCAACCTAGAACACAATCTACTGCTGAGCAGGTGGCCTGGGCTCTGCAGGGAACTAACTGTCTGGCTTTGTATCCTGGACTTGCCACTCCACAACTCAGCCATCAAAAAGAAAAGAGATTATGACTGTAACGACTACTAAAGTACCCTAGTACCAATTAGGGTACTAGAAATTCTAAGTGGGCAGTGCCTAGGCATTATTTAGCACACAACTGGTGTTCCAGCTCCAATTCAAGGAAAAGGGAATTGCTGCAAGAACTGGGACTGAACCCCTTGGGATAAGGCCCAATCTCTCATACACCCCTGTCACCTCCACCCCCAAATTCAGCTCACATGGAATTCTGGCATGCACTCTGTGCAGGGACTGAGCTAGAAGCTTCCATGTACATCTCCTTCAAGTGTCTCATTGTAAGGTTAGTTTTATGACCTCCATTCCAGGTGCCTCTCTAAGATGTGTGACACTATTTACGATCTTCTCTTCTCTACAACCAAGGTGGCAGCCCCAGGCACATCCTCCAAAGTCCCTGAGAAACCCATTGGTCATGCTGTATACAGCTCTGCTAGGACTCAAGTGCTCACCCCCTCTAGCTTCTGCATCCTGCTAAAGCTGTCCTGCTGTGGGTTCTGGTGTGACAGAGTACCTGGCTTTGCCCACAAGCAAAAGGAACCTTGAACAGCGTCTGGCCTAGGGACCAAGAGGCTATTGCTAAATCATATTTCATGCCCTTTTCCTAGAGGTTCCTTTTTCAGTGACCCCCCTAATGGCTGTCATCAAGTCAGTATTTTTTACCATCTCTTTCCTGAAGTTTATCAGGAGGGATGTAGGCAACTGAGGTTTTATGACACTTCAGGCAGTGTCTAGTTGGCCCAACCATCCCTCAGATGGGGAGACTGAGGCTCAGAGTATGTGACTTGTCCAAGGATGCAGTACAGTGATGGGACAGTGGTGGGAGCCAGTCCTTCCTACATGGCTTCAGGGAACACCGGCAGCAACTAAGGGGGGAACAGAGAGAGGAAGGGAGAAGGTAGGCTCACCTGTTTCATTTCCTGCGGAGTATACAACATGGTTCGGATGATCATCACTCGGTCCAGAAGGTCAAGAGGGATACCATGAGGAGAGGTGATATCCTCAGTGCCCCTGCAAGACCCAGAATGACCATATCACCCCAGGCAATTTGAGACCAGATCCTGGACATTGAAAACATGACTGAGGAATGCATAATAACAAAACAGTTAGTGCATGTCCTGAGAGTCAGAGTCAGAGTAAACAGACTAGCATTCAGGTGTCATCAAAAACTACTTCATTATTTTAGCAAATACCAGTACCACAGAAAATTTGGGAAAGGGAGAAAAAGGCCACCAAAAATCATATTTGCCAAATTTTCATATAAACATTTTTATAAACTAAATTAATCATATAGATTTTTTTCTTTGCTTTTGTCCAAGTTGCTTTAGTCTTAGCTCATCAGGTACTTTATAAAACACAAATTGTTGGGCATTTAGGTAGTTTCCAATTGTTGCTATTTTTATTAATGATGCTTTAATAAACAATTTTATGCATATAGTCATGAACATTTCCTCAGCAACTCTACTAGTGTCTGATACAATCCTGACTATCTATTCAAATGGATGACTAAATATCCTAATTTACACAGCTACACAAGCGATCTGATCTCGCTGCATTATAGCCAGCACCGGGTATTCTAATTTTCAAATATTTTGTTGCTTTGATGGTTTAGAAAATGAATGGGTAACATCTTGTTTGAATCTGCATTTCCTTGACTCATTTGAATGCTTTCCCTTATGTGCACTAGTTATTTTATTTCTTTTGGAAAACTGTGCAGTTATGTCTTTTCCTATTTTCCTCTTGGACTCTTAGCCAAGCCATAGGAAGAACAGCCCAGGAGAGGAGCCCTATTAAACCCACCAAGCCCTGAGGTACCAGCTGCCTGCCCGACAGGATGTGTGTTGTGCAGACCTGGCAGCCCCCAGGACTAGGCTTCAACCACAGCATCTGGAAGCCTCAGCCTTTGAGAGTCACAGCAGCAGAAGGTCTACCTCAGCACTGTTTCTGGTGCCAGATTAAGAGTCTATGGTCATAGCTTATCACTATAATAAAGAACAAGGACAGGACATTTGGATTTAATTGTTAGTATCATAATACTTGGTTTCAATCTAAGTAAACATTGCAGAAATAAAACTTCAATTAAAAAAAATCATTCTGGCCCTGACTGGTATGCATAGTGGATTGAGTGCCAGCCTGTGAGCCAGAGGGTCACCAGTACGATTCCCAGCCAGGGCACATGCCTGGGTTGAAGGCTGGGTCCCCAGTGGGGGGCGTGTGAGAGGCGGCCACACATTGCTGCTTCTTTCCCTCTCTTTCTCCCTCCCTTCCCCTCTCTCTAAAAATAAAGAAAAATAGAATCTTTTAAAAAAGTCATTCTGTTGAAACTGATCCTGTCAGTTGAAGCGTAAATGTATATTTATTACTGCGAGAATAAAATGTTGTTCTGGTATAGGCTACGACAGGATGAACCCTAAAAATCTTATACTAAGTGAAAGTAGCCAGTTATAGCCCTCACTGGTGGGTGTGGCTCAGTAAGTTGGATGTCATCCAGTAAAGTAAAAGTTTGATTCCTGGTCAGGGCACATGCCTGGGTTATGGATTCGGTCCCCTCCTTTTCTCCCTCCCTCTATAAATAAATAAATAGATAGATAGATAGATAAATAAATAAATATATTTTTTAAAAGGAAGAAGCCAGTTATAAAACAGCAGATATTGTATGATTCTATTTATAGGAAATATCTAGAAAGGGCAAATTGGTAAAGACAGTATAGAAGAGAGGATACCAGGTAGAGGGAGAAGGAGAAAATGAGACTTACTGCTTAAGGGGTAGAGTTTCTCTTTGGGGTGATAGAAAAGCTTTGGAGGTAGATGGTGGTGATGGTTGTAAAACACTGTGAATGTAATTAATACCACTGAATTGTACAGTGAAATGGCAAATTCCATGTTACGTACATTTTACCACAATAAAAACAATTCAAAAAAGAATAAAATGCTACATTAATGAACAACTGTTAAATATAAAAAGTTAAGACCTTTCAAAATAGGGAACTACAACAGAAAATACAAATATTAATATAACTAGAGAAAATAAATCTCTTTTACAAACAAATAATTCTAAAAATAGTTACAATTCTTGTAAAAATTAAATTCTATCATGCCCTGGCTGGTGTGGCTCAGTGGTTGACTGCCGGCCTGTGAAACAGAGGGTTGCTGGTTCAATTCCCAGTCAGCGCACATGCCTGGGTTGCAGGCCAGGTCCCCAGTGAGGGGTGTGAGAGAGGGAACCACACATTGATGTTTCTTTCCCTCTCTTTCTCTCTCCCTTCCCCTCTCTAAAAAGTAAATAAAATCTTTAAAAAAAAGTTTATAAATGGGGGGGTGGAAACAGGAGGGAAGTGGGGAGGGCTGGGGGGTGGGGGAAAAGGCAGAAAACTGTACTTGAACAATAATTAAAATTTTAAAAATAAAAGAAAATGTTTATAAAAAACTCTATAAATAAATTCTATCATGATTTAAATATTGGTATTTGGTTTGCCTACAATCTTCACATTAAACAAAATAACTTTTAATAACTACATTTAATTTCAGTTATTGAATTATATCTGGACCATATGTTTAAGATTTCTCTCTTTTTAAAAGATTTTATTTTATTTATTTATTTTTAGAGAAAGGGAGGGAGAAAAACATCAATGTGTGGTTGCCTCTCACATGCACCTAACTGGATGGAGACCCAGCCTGCAACCCAGGCATGTGCCTAGGGAATCAAACCGGCGATCCTTTGGTTCACAGGCCAGTGCTCAATCCACTGAGCCACACCAGCCAGGGCAAGTTTAAGACTTCTTAAGTCCCACTTCAGAATTCTCTTGAAATTCTTTTTTATTCTAAAGATTTTATTTATTTATTTTTAGCGAAAGTAGAAGGGAGGGATAAAAAGAGGAAGAGAAACATCAATGTGAGAGAGAAAAACTGATGAATGGTTGCCTCTTGCAAGCACCCCAACTGAGGACCGAACCTGAAACCCAAGCATGTGCCCTGACCAGAAATCGAGCCTGTGACCCTGCGCCTCACAAGACAGCACCCAGTCAACTGGGCTGCCACACTCATCAGGGCTCTCTTGAGAATTTTTGAAAAAATTTTAAAAGATCTCACCTTTACCCTGTTAAAATATCCCAAATTCAGTAGCACTCATGATAAATCATCTTCAATTCTGACATAATAACAAGTATAATTCTAAAGAAGTGGTTAAAGAAAAATGAAGTATTCCCTAATCAAACTTCGAAATAACAGAATTTACAAGCATGCATTAAGAAAGTTTCTTATAGGTTTGAGTCCCTAAAATTAAAAATTTAAACCAAAGACCTGTTTAAAGACTACTACACATTTTTCTGGAATTAAAGACAAAACATTTTTAAATTTGTCCAAGCTATGAACCTTAGGAGCAGTTTCTTTTAGAAAACATATTAGTGAAAAATGGTTTCTGGAATTCTATTCTGCTAGGCACAAAAGGACCCTATTTACAGTACTCCTGCACAGGGCAGTGACTCTAGGAAGAACTCTCAATGTGGAGCAGTCACTGTTCGACAAGGCAGCCATAAAAGCATATTACATTATAAAACTGCTAACAATAAACTGCAATGATTATATTCTGGCTAAAACTGCAGATTTATTCTTGTACTTGAAAGTTTATTTCTGACTTTCGCTTCAGCCTAAAACTGATTTCATCATTATAGCATTTGACAACTCTTCAAAATATGTTAATGGTGCGCCTCTTCCAAATGTACAGTTTTGGGTTGTGAGACCTTATGTGTGATTCTTCTAGGATTCCAATATGGTACAATATATCTGGAGGAACACAGTAACTGGAATCTAGAAATTTATCCTATAGATAGACCTACACATGTGCAAAAATTTTAACGTAGGGTTCCTCCACTGTGGCATGTTAACATTTTGAACCACATAATTTTTCTGTAGAGAACTATTTTGTGCATGTAGGATGTTCAGCAGCATCCCTGGCCTTTACCCACAATATGCCAGTAGTACCTCTAGACATGACAAGTAAAGATTTCCCTGGCCCAGAATCACTGCCTGACTGCTTCTTTATATAATCTTGTAACTATATGACACAGATAACACAAGCTTAAAGCTTCTATGAGGACAGGAGGTACAGTAAAGAACACTTCATTGGGTAACATGAAGGATAACTCTCATAAGTCCACTAAGCCATAAGAAGAAAGCCATTTGATTTTTTTGTTGAAGCTGCCATGACAATTCAATAAAGTAATAACAGTCTCTTCAACAAATGGTCCTGGGACAATTGGGTATCCACATGCAAAGGGATGAAGCTGGATGACCTATTCCTTATGCCATACACAAAAATTAAATCTAAGTGATCAGAAAACCAAATGTCAGAGCTACAACTAGAACACTCTTAAAAGAAATCATAGGTGTAATTCTTTGTTACCTTAGATCATGCAATGAATTTTCTTTAAAAAAGAAACAAAACATTTTATTTATTTACTTTTAGAGAGAGGGGAAGGGAGGGAGAGAGAGAGGGAGAGAAACATCCACGTGCTAGAGATACATTGATCAGTTGCCTCTCATATGCCAACCCAAATGGGGACCTTGCTTGCAACCCAGGTATGTGCCCTGACCAGGAATTAAACTGGCAACCTTTTGGTTTGCAGGGAAGTGCACAATGCACTGGGCCATACCAGCCAGAGCAAAATGTTTTTCTTAGATATGAAACCAAAAACACAGGCAAACAAGAGAAAAAGAGATACACTGAAAAGACAACCTACAGAATGAGAAAAATATTTGCAAATAATCCATCTATAGGAGTCTAGTATCCCTAGAATACATAAAGAATTTTTACAACCTAACAATAAAAAGACAAATAACCTATAGAAAATGGGCAAAGTATCATATACAGATAATTCTAAGAAGATACACAAATGACCAATAGGCACATGAGAAGATGCTCAGCATCACTAGCCATCAGGAAAATGCAAATCAACAGCACAATGAGATACCACTTCATACCCATTAGGATGGCTAAAATCACAAAGACAGACAATACCAAGAGTTACTGAGGATGTGGAGAAATTGGAATACTCACACACTGCTGGTGAGAGTGGTGTAGCCACTATGGAAAAAAATGTCTGGCAGAATCCTGAAAGGTGAAGCAGAGCTACCATCTGACCCAGCAATTCTACTCCTTAGGTACCCCAATGTCCATCATATGATGAATGGGAAAACTTGCTAATATTCCATACTTTGATATACTATTTAGCCTTAAAAACAAGTACTGATGTGTGCTGTAACATGGGTGAACACTGACATTACATTAAGTGAAAGAAGGCAGACAAAAAAAACCCCACAGATTGTATGGTGCCATTTGTATGAAATGTCCAGAAAAGGCATTAAATGCATAAAGATAGAAAGTAGATGAATGGTTACCAGGGGCTGTGGAGAGGAGCTACGGAAAAAGATAGGTGTATGTGTAGGGGTGGGGTACATGTGCAGATGGCAGGGTAGCTGTTCATAGGTATAGGATTTCTTTTAGGGGTGATGAAAATGTTCTAACACAGACTGTGGAGATGATTACACAACTTTGTGAATATGTTAAAAACCCCTGAATTTTACACTTCAGCTGGGTGAATTGTATTAGGTATGAATTTTATCTCTATAAAGCTAATTTTTTTTTTTAAAAAAGTGCCACTCAGGGTGTTCTGCCACAGGGTTACAGTGAATTGAGACCACATTGTTTCTTAAGTCTCCATGCTTTATTGAAACAGTGACTTATGGAGGAAAAACTCCTACAAAGACTCCTTAATTCAGGGAGCTATTCTCCACAGGAAAAGAAGACCTTCCAAAGTTTTTAGAGTTGGGACCAGAGCCAGGCTCTCCTTCAACATCTGAAGGTCCTGCTGTGTGAAACGGAAAGGACTTCTCAAGGTTAACAAGGGTAGACAGAGTCAGTGCAGCTTCATCTCCTATTGTTGCTATGAACATTGTCAATTTCCACGGGAGAGTAAAGCACCCATGGAAGAAGCGTAGGGACATGTGCTCCTCCAGTAATGGTTCCCTCATCCCCCAATGCACAAGGACAGGTGACCTAGAGGACTTGGGGGCTGTCTGCACTTTCAGAGGCACTGAACACCATTAGCCACAGTCGCTCTCCACACAACCACCATCAGCTCAAAGCTCAATCCCCATTCACTGACCAGGCAACTCCAGAAAGCAGTGCAGGACAGCAGGAATGACATGGACTTTGGAGTCAGATGTCAAGCTTGAAGCCTACGCTGGTCACCACACATGCGAAATCTGGAGATAACATCACCCTCCCAGAAGGTGTAGTCAGGGTGCCTTGAGATTACATGAGATGACCCATGTAGAGTACTTCAGACAGTGTCTAGCACAGAGGAAGCCCTCAATGGCTGCGAGTTTCCTTCCTCTTCCCTTTCCTTTCAAGCTCTGGAGGTCAGATATGGGTCTGAAGTGAAGAAGAAAGCTCAACAGCTGCTAAGTACAGGGGTAGAGTCTGATGAGCAGCAAGTCAAATGTGGCCAAAACTATTCATATGTTCCAGAAATTCCATCATTTCACATTTAAGCCAAATCTTATACACAGCATGAGCTGTGAAGTTCAATGCTCTGGTCAAATCCCAGTCTTGCTTCCGAGCTGTGTGACCTTGGCCAAGTAAACCCTCCTGGTGGAGCCTCAGTGTCCTCATTTAAATAATGAGAACAGCCACTCACTAAGTTGAGGTGAGAGCAGCAATGTGCCTGGTACACAGAAAGAGCTCCTTAATACATGTTGGCTATTATTTTTATCCTTGATATTTTGACATTATCATCACTACTCAACAAATTTTCCTCTAGATCTTGGCACCAAAATCTTCTTAAAGAGCACACATCCCAATTTTGGTTATTTTATTGGGCCTACACAAGATCCACACTCTGAACATCTTACCTCCATTTGGGTGACTGCAGACTGACAGCCATGAATAGCCACAGCCTCAAGGAGCCCTGATCAAGTCAGTAAGAGAGAGGCTGGGGTCATGGCTTCCAGATTGCAGGCTGACCAGAGCTCTGACCCCTTTGGGCAATTCTGAGATCAAAGCCACCTTCCTATGAACCTTTTTCCTGGAAGGAATGGGACTGAAAGAAAGTACTCAGAGGCCTAAGAAATCTTGCTCCTGCCATCTTGCTGTACTGGCATCTGCTGGGCTGAGTTATCCGCTGTGAGGGAAGGGAACCTATTAGCAGAGCTCTGCAGCAGGGGTGCCATCTGTCCAGGCTGAGCCCTTTCATCAGCTGCCCAAATGAAGCCAGGTCTAACCAAAGAAAAAGCAAGCACAGCAAACCTACAGAGTCTGTGCAACAGAGACACTAGGGTCACTGGGTACCAAGCCATATATCTGATTTCCAGAAGCAGCCTAGGGAGCCAGGATCCTCTCACCAAAGGCTGTCCTGGAGCTGGTACAAGCTGCCTTCTCTCAAATATTGAAGAAAAAACATGTAGCAATGTTATCAACACATCATTACAAAGATTCAAGGAGTGACTACAAGATTCTGCTAAATAAATTTCAATCATGAATATAAGTCCTAACTCCTAGTTAACTGAGGGGGAAATCTGAGGAGTTCACTCCCCAGCACCAACAGCACAGCTTCTAGATGACTATAACTATAATGGACATACCCCCCGCCCCCAGGAAATGGGGAGGGTTTGAGCTGCACACCTGTGACTGGAGACTTTGACCCATTACTACACTTGGCAGCTGGAAGAGGGGAAAAGGCAAATAGGGCCAACACTGCCCCTCATTGGTTAGAAAGCTGGACACTCCCACTGGCTTTCAGCACACATGGAATTATGGGAAAGGACTTTTGAAATGGAATGTGCCAGAAAGCAAAAAGTCAGTTAGTTTTTCCCCCTCCCCACACGGGGGGACGGCTTGTCAATAGTTGCCTATGGGCCTGCCAACAGTGGCCAGTGCGGGCCTGCGAATGGTGGCCTGGGGACACAGCCTCCAAAAGATGCCTGAAGCTGGGCAGCAACTGGAAACCAGCTAAGCCACCTACGTTTATGATACTTTTGGGCAGGAGAAGAGGTTCCTGGTGCAACCTTGAACTGATCTGGCAGAGGGTGACAGGGTGATTTTTCTTTGAGTGTCTTAAAGGGAACAGGTTTTGAAACAGAAACTTGCCGTTATTTCCAAAGACCTCTGTGATAAGTGAGCACTGTGAACAGATTTTTGTTCTTGTGTTATTTTCACAAGAACATTGTGAAATGGGGAGGGTTTGAGTGCTGTTCAGAGCACTGTGAACAGATATTTATTCTTGTGTTAAGTAGCTATTTTTGATGTCATACTGACTTTTCCTTTTCCCTTTTTTTTAAATATATTTTATTGATTATGCTATTACAGTTGTCCTATTATCCCCCCTTCATTCCCCTCCACCCTGAACACCCTCTCCCACCCACATTCCCCCCCTTTACTTCAGTCCATGTGTCATAAGTTCTTTGCT
>JAPYXV010006004.1:0-10115 GCA_028533065.1 Trachops cirrhosus | reverse complement strand
GGTGCTTAATTATTGTTGATGGAGTACGTGAAGGCTGTTTTGGAGAAGGAAAAAGACCCTAGGGACAGAATGTATCTGTTCATCTGCACACGGTGCGCTGGATGTAATGACCGCCCAGAGGTTGCCATGGGCTGTCGTGGGAAGTTGTGCGAATGGCTCAGGGATCCGCCATCCCGGGCTCTGTACCCTCGCCAGCCACCATTCGTTGCACCCCCAAGCCGGACTCAGCTGTGACCCAGCTCTACGGATAACCGGGCACCTCCGAGCTAGAATGGGTTCTGGCTGTGGCTTGGGGTTTGCTCAGAGGCCCAGACATGCTAGGAATGTGCATGTGCCCAGATCCTGAAGAGGGCGCCTTGCCCAAGAAAATGCTGTGGTACTCCAGTTGCTCCACGGGAAGATGGTCAGAAACCTACTCTTGACTAACACATTATCGATTAAGGCACATAGTAAGAGTTGTTGAACGTCAGTTTTTTTCCTATACTTCAAGTTCTATATATCTAGTGTTAAAGGGTACTATTGTTCATGCTGCATCACTGTCTGATGAAGTAGTATATTTGCTAAGGCCGTCAGTAAGCCTCATGTCTGAGATGAAGACTTTGATCTCTTCTGACTTTCACCTCTTCTGACTAACCCTAACCCTAACCCCAGCTTCTGCCTCCAGAGCCCCCGTTCTTTTCGTCACTCCATCTTTATTTCCCCCTTGACCCTGGCCAAGAGTGACAGCAGACGTGGGCAACTGGAGAGGAGGCATGGATGGATGCTCCCCAAAAAAGAATAACTCAAAATGCGTGTCCTGCTGATGATGGGAGTGTAGCCCATCTTCAGATAGAAAAGAGAGTGCAGATAGTGCAGAAATGCTTTGATAACTGACCAAAACTGGCTCGAGGTTTGGAATGTGTGTCCTCTGAAGCAGCACAGAACAGTAAGTCTGGAATCTTAAAAGAGAAATGCATGGCTGGGCAAGAGGGGCGGGCGAAGAAGAAGCCTCAAGCCCCAGAGGCCCCACCCCCATTCTCCTCTGCCCCCCTCCCCAGCTGGCATCAGGGTAGACGCCTTCTTAGGAGCCACTTGGTAGTCCCTGAACCCAGCTGACAATTGCTTTCTTGATGCTTTTGGGTGAGCGCATTTAAACATCAATCCAAAGTGTCTCCTCCTATAGAGTAAATTCTACTCATCTCTTTAGTTTCAGGCCCGGTGCCACCTGTTCCAGGAAGTTGCTCATCAACCTTTCACTGGAACAGGAGTCTGTTCATCCTCGCCACTCCTCTCCCGCTCGGTCCCTTCCTTTTGCGTGCTAGACGGGCAGAGCTGGCAGGGTAGCCGCCAGCTTGTTTCTCGGCAGAAGAGCCATGGTCTAGGGCAAGGTCACAGGCTGGCAGGTCACACGGCCCCAGGACGGCTGCCACTCGGTGTCACCAGCCCTGGGACCTCGAGTCTCAGCAGGGCTCCCCGACAAGCCACATGTCAGAGAGGAGCTTGCCCAGCTGTGTCTGGACTTAGTTTTACAAAATAAGAACATGAATTAATTTATTTTTAATATCTTGATCAAAACTGTTGCTTGGATATAAAACATGGAACAAGTCTCCCTTTCATATGCACAACAAATGTACGTGAAAAGCCATGAGAGAAAATGACCTCAGCTCTCGAGACTCGTGAGCATCTCAGCGATCTCACTCTCACAGGGAAATCCGCAATTCTTCTTTCTCGGCCTTGAAGCAGAACTGACAGCCATGTGTGTTCTCTCTGTGTGAAGTTGGGTTTTTTTCCCCCCGAGTCAAGGATCTTTTTCCAGGTTCAGCTATTTCCTTAATGAAATTAATATTTCCCATGAAATGCTTTTGTGCAGAAATATTGGGCTGTCTGGGGTCTGTATGTTCTTCCTGGAATGCTTCTGTCGGAGGAGAATTTTAGGGAGGGGCACCCATCATCCTCCCCTGTCCAGTAAGGCAGAGTCAGACTTTCTGGGGCCTTAGACTTGCTTGGTGCAGTTCTGGGAGAGAACTGCGTGTGTGTGCACTTAGGCTTGCACGCACACACACACCTTTGCCTCCTGTGCGTTTGGAGGTGGAAGAAGTCCCTGAGCATTCACACTGTTGCCTTAGTGCACTTCCTGAGTTTTGCACATTACGGAAGGAAAGAAAACAGAGGACAGTTCTCCCCAGCCGAGGTCCAGGCAAGTGGCTGTGGCCTTGTTTGACTGCCCCGAGGGCGTCCGCCCAGCCCTGGGACCTGCTGGCCTGCAGCTCACAGTTCTGGCAGAGCTCTTGAAGTCTGGGGGGCCCCAGGACTGTGACCATCTGCCAGATGAATCCTCGGGCAGCATATGTCTGTAAAACACGCATTCCGAACGTGAAGCTGTCCTCAATAAAACTTTGGTCTCCTGACCTTCCATATAACTCTGCTCCTACACGCAGGCTAGGGCTGGGACCCTGGACCGCACTGACAGTCCAGCCACCTGAGTGCTAGTGGGTCCTGTGAAAAGGGCTAAAGGGGAGTTTAGGTGGAGGTCCGACAGCCGTGGGGCTGACCCAGCTTGGAACAGGAAGATGGCCTCAGGAAGTGGCAACTGCAGATGAAGCCATCTGGGGTGCGGAGGAGGTAAAGACAAGAATTGCAAAGGAGCTGCGAAGCTGTAGGAGAGGCAGAAAGTTAAGTGTGCAGGAGCTGGAGCTTCCTTACTGAGTTCAAGTCTGGCACTGCCAATATCAGCTGTCACTTCACCACTCTGCTTCTGTTCCCTCGTCTGTAAAATGGGGATGGTGATAGCACTTCTTCACAGGGTGGTGTGAGTAGTGTTTTAGTGAAATAGTACGTATTAGGTAAGAACAATGCTGTAACGGTGGGAAGTTGTAACCCACCCCACCATTCTTTTGACATTGCTTCTGTAAGTGCTGACTCTGATAAGTAGCTTGTAGGTAAACAGCGTGTTGGTATAGGAATCCTAGGAACTAGTTTCAAAAGATACAGACTCCGACCTTCAGGCTCTGGGAGACTTGCTGGCCATCAGTTGTGTGGCCAGGATGACGTGGAGCCAGGATGATGCACCCCGGACACCACCGTCCTGATGGGAACGGACTGTGCTCGTCTGCACATACAGAACTTTTCAGCCCCCTCCCTTAGTCTCTTAGTTCTGTTCTTCTTTCTCTCCTTTTAAAAACCTCTGCCTTCCCTGAGGTGTGGAGATGGGCTTTGAGACATGAGTTCCCCATCTTCCAGGTTGCTGGCATCTGAAAATAAACCGCTTTCCTTTACACCAGCACCTGCCTCTCCAGTACCGGCTTTCACAGCGGCAGGCAGCCGGACCTGCATTCGGTTCCAGTGCCCAGCACAGCACCGTACGGCTGTTAGCTGCCGTTATTACTGCTCCCTTTACCGCGCTGTGACGATGGAGATGATGATTGTCATCTTTACTGTACTACGATTCCTGAGGACCAGGTCTTGAGTATAGAGTTATAATAACTTCTGCTAAATTTAAATGCTACTTCATCGCATCCTTGCTTGCTAGTTGTCTAATTTTTGGATCATCAGAGATACATTTTTTTCTCTGTCTAGTGAAAGTACCTATCTGTAAGAATGACTACTTTATACTTCTGAAGTGTTTTGATGATTACACCAGATAGGTTCAGATAAAACCATCCTTCTCACAGGCCTGCCTCCCTCTCAGATGGCTCGTCTTTTAGTTCCTTACTCTCCTGGGATCCATCCTACCAACTGACCAGCTGCTATTTTTGATTTAGAGTTCAGGGGGAATCTCAGTGGTGTTCTGCAGCTCCCCTTGTGTGTGGGTGGGCTGAGCTCTCATGAAGAGCACTGAGACGCCTCCAGGGCCGGTGGTGTGGTGGGGGGGGGGGATGGAGCACGCGGGGGACAGAGAGCCGGAAGTGGGTGCGTCTGGGTGCAAGCAGACATTGAAGGTGGTCCCTTCCCCTGCTTTTTCTTTCTTAGATGACTATGCGCAGCTGTGCAACATCCCCGTCACAGGACGCCGGCGGCCATACGGACGGGATGCCTTGGTCGACTTCAGTGAACAGTACTCTCCAGAAGCTGACCCCTACTTCATTCAGGACCGTAAGCAAACACTTCTGGTTACTCTGAAACTCAGCTGTGGTTAAAGATTGGCCAACAGTTCTCACGATGTAGTCCTGGGAACGTGTGAGAAATGCAGATTTTTCAGGCTGCGTGCTAGACCTGCTGCATCAGAAACTTGGGGGTTTCACTGGCCCTTGAGGAAACCCTTACGCACCTCACGTTTGAGAACCGTTGGTAGGGATGCTGTTATCTTCACTATCTTTAAAGTAAATTACCTTACTGCAATAATTTTCAACACAAAATAATTTAAAATTTTTTATGGATTTTTAGAGACACAGAGGATGGGGGAGGAGAGACAGAGACAGAGAGAAACATCAATTCATTGTTCCACTTATTTATGCATTCACTGGTTGATTCTCTTATGTGCTCTGACCAAGGATAGAACCTGCAACTTTGGCATATCAGGGAGATGCTCTAACCAACTTAACTACCTGGCCAGGGCAACAAAACCACTTTTTACCCATTAAATGTTATCTAGTTTGAGAGTTTTCCTGAATGCCTGGTTAAAACTGTAGCCTCTTCTTCACACAGGGAAATGACAAAGGTTAACTGTTCCTACTTGTTCTTACAAGTATTCTAGAGTGGGAGGTCAAAAAATTGCTCGCCTGGCCAGAAACCGATGTTTAGGATCCAGTTGTGAGGGCATGCCTTAGGTAGGCCATGACGAGCGCCGGCTTTGCCTGGCTTCGTGAGTGGGGCTTTCTTGTGGGAGGTGTCATGTGAGAACCTCACTCCCTTTTAGAAAGCAACTGTCTGACAGTGTGCAGCCCAGCAGCCTGGGGGAGGGAGCCACGCAAACTCTGTGTTTCAGTGGGGAAACCGGAGCTCTCATTACAGACCAAGTACTTGAAGGCTCGGAAACAGACGGTACAGGTGAAATGCCAGTAGACAGCAGGTGTGCCGCTTTAAGGACGGGAATAGGGGAGCAGGGGTCCCAGCTGCCTCTTCTGCATCTCACAGAGGGGCCCTTCTTGCAGGGGGAGTCCCCGTGGACCAGGGAGGGGGGTGAGGGGACTTTGGACAGACCGCTGAGTTACAGAATTCAATGGAACCTTTTCTTTCTTCGGGCCCTGGCACCTGCCCCGTCAAACTGGGCATGACCTGCTTCCTGAGGGGCAGCGCAAGCTTTGTGGGTGCACTTGGGTCTACTTCAGTTTGGAGTCGAAGGGTTTTTTCCTTCTTCCCTTTCCTTTTCCTTTTCCCTTCTCCTTCCTCTCTCTCCCTCCCTGCTCCCTTTCTTCTTTCTTCCCTTCCTTTTGTTTTTTTGAAGGGTGCTCTGTAAGCTCATCCACGAAGAGTGTTTTAAAATTTACATGAACACAGCACCCTATGAACCCAGCGAGGCTGATTGACACAGCAGTGTAACCCCCACCCAGGCCTAGAGCACACCAGCGCCCAGAAGCCCGGTGCCCTTTCCTCACCCACTCCCTGCAAGAGCAGCCGCCATCCTGGCTTCTGGCACCTTAGATTGTTTTTAATCACCAATGCATAACCGTGTGCGACCTTGTGACATGTGCCTGAAGGCGTTAACAGCTGTTAGACCATGCACTTACGGTTTCTACACTTCTCTGTGTTTACGTTATAGGTCGATAAACATTTACCTTAAAAAGACAGAGAAAGGAAAAAAAGGAGGAGAAATATTGAGGTTGAGAGAAAGCTAGCTTACCTGGCCCATAAATCCAGAATACCAGCTCAAGTCTGTACGCAGCTCAACGCGGACCCACAGCTTACGCATGCAGCATAGTTCAGATGTCAGGAATCCCGAAGTTGAAATGTTCTGGCTTATGCACCTTCTTTTTTTAATGCTGGCATTGCCTTAAGACTCCTTTTAAATTCACTACAAATGTTAAGAAAGAAACAAGTTGGTATCACATCAATTTCCTGCTTAGCAGCATAGGAAGTAGAGATGCAATTCCAAGACCTCCAGCCCGGACTATGTCATGGCCTTTAAATTCCATACAAGTTAGGAGGGAACTCAGACCGGGAGCAAGGGCTCTCTGGCCCTGCCGGAGACATGGCGATATTGAGCAGAGGGTGACACAGAGGGGAGGCTAAGCATTCTTCCCACCCTTCCGATTCACCATCTCCTGCCTTCTGGTTACTTCAGAGTATTAGCTGATGGCTGATGGTGCCTTCACTTAGAGTGATATCTGAGAAACTGGAATCTCCCACAGCAGAGACCCACTCTTTCTCCTCAAAGGACCAGATAGTAAAAGTTTTAGGCTTTGCAGCCATATTGGAGTAGTCTCCATTGTAGCTACTCAGCTCTGCCAGAAATACGTCAGTGAGTGGGTACAACCGTGTTCCAGTGAAGCTTCATTGACGAAAATCGGCAGCTGGCCAGATTCCGAGCAGCGGCTGCACTGTGCTGAGTGCTGTGGAAATATTGGGCGAGTCTATTTGATGTCTGTATAAGAGCTTAAAATTTAATTTCACAGTTTGCCTTTTTTTTATCCCCACCCCAGGACATACTTATTGATTTTAGAGCAAGAGGGAGAAAAACATCAGTCAGTTGCCTCTTCTGCACACCCTGGCCAGGGACCAAACCCGCACCCTAGGCCTGTGCCCTGACTGGGAATTGAACCTGCGGTTTTCAGTTTATGAGATGACACTCCTACCAACCGAACCACACTGGCCAGGGCTAATTTCAAGTTTAAATTTATATAATAAAAATAATTTTACTAGATATAAAGTCCAAATGATTTTGCTGTGATATCTGGAATTTGACTTTATTTTCTTAAATCATTATTTATCAAACTGGCTTTGGGGATCAGCTGACATATTCTTGATGACCTCTATTATTTTTTTCCTTTTCAGTTTTAAAAAGGGCTTGTCACGGATGTCTTAACTAAATTTTTATTTTTTTATTTTTAATCATTATTCAAGTACAGTTTCTATTAACTAAATTTTTAAAATCACCGAGTTAGACTGTGCAGCCCTGCATAAGCAATGATATTTTGCTGCCCCCTGCAGTTGCACTGGAGAATTACTTCAAAGGCCTAATAGGTCCACATTTTAATTTTTTTCTTAAACTATGTTCAGTTAGTGTTTACATTCAATATTATTCTGTATTAGTTTCAGAGGTACAGCAAAGGGGTTCTAAACTCACGCCCTTTACAGCCTGGCCCCATACATAGTTATCATGGTATCATTGACCATGTTCCCAAAGCTATAATCTATGCCTTTGTAACTACAATTTGTTCTCCTCGATCCTGCCACCTCTGTCACCCAGCCCCCTGACCCTCCTCCCCTCATTTTGATTTTTTTTGAAGCTAATACATGGTGAGTTTCGGAAGGTGGGGGCGGGGGAGGGGTCACATCAACAGTGTGTTTGAGTCACTGTGGCTTTGTATTGACAACTTCCTTCTCTAGAAAGAAAGCTAAACATTCTTGATGCCTAGCTAAATTCTTTTTATATTATTAAACTCTAGCTCTGAATCAGTATGAAGATATCTAAACTACACATAGAGCCGAACAAGAGCTTCTTTGTGCCCTTACAAAAAGCCTTTTGGTTTATTAAACACAAGCAAGATGTACTCTCCTCATTTATCAGGATGTTTTGAGTCCCTTGTACTGCCTTTGTCCTTTCATCCCCAAGAGTCCCGCTCATTCCAAAGCCAGAGCAAACAAACAGACTCGGCATGGCGGACGAGGCCGCCTGGCTCTCTCTCCTGGGAGCTCCCGGCGGAAAAAGCACAAACAGCACCGCCTCACACTCTCCTGGGCTTTCTGAGCAAACGTCGTCGCCCGGACTCTGGTGCATTCGCTCTGGGCTCCACACTGACCCATGTCCTGATGTTTGCTAGTGAGAACTCAGGAAATTTGGAAATTTAGATGCAAACTTTAAATAATTAAGGGCAAAACCAAAAATTGTGCTTGCTTGATCGTTTGAAGTGACTTTGGTACAGAACATCAGAATTCAAGATGTGGTGCTAATCTATACAACATATGTAGAAAGTTTTTAATATTTTCCGCTTAATATTGTGTTGCGGCTACATTCAGTATTCACTTAAATTTTAATGCTAACTTTAAGGTGTCTGAAATATTGAATACGTCTGTCTGATGAACCATAAGCTTAATAATCATAGATTTTTTCTTTTTTATAATATTTTATCTATTTACTTTTAGAGATGGGGGAAGGAGGGAGAAAGAGTGAGAGTAACATCAATGCAAGAGACACATTGATTGGTTGCCTCTTGCTGGCCGACACCCAACCAACTGAGCCACACCGGTCAGGGCAATAACCATATAGTTTTTAAAAATGGTTTAAGAGAGTGGGAATTTCTAACTTGGCTCCTACCCCGTCATTTCCAGGTTTTTTAAACAGCTTTGAGGAGCTGCAGGCTGAGGAATGCGGCATCCTCAATGGGTGTGAAAATGGCCGCTGTGTGAGGGTGCAGGAAGGCTACACCTGCGACTGCTTCGACGGGTACCACCTGGATATGGCCAAGATGACCTGTGTCGGTAAGAAGGATGCGTCTTATGGGAAACAGTTCTCCTCCTGAGATCCCCGTGCTCAGATCTCACGCACTCAGGTGCATGTAAGACAAGTTTGCAGAGTCCCGGTTGCAGAAGGTGAGGGAAGTGTTAAAGGTGGATGGTGGTGGTGGCTGCGCAACAGTGTGAATCTACTGTGCTTAATTCCCCTGGACTAGCCGCTTAGAAACAGTCAAAATCATCAGGTTTAGGTTCTGTGTATTCCACAGTTTTTAAAAATAGACTTGATAGCTCATTTAAGAATTCCTGGAGAATTCCTCACATGTGGAGAAAAGGCCAGAATGTTCCAGGGAACGACTTTGCCTCTTTTTAAAATTTTTTTTATTTATCAGTTTGAGAGAGAGAGAAGCATCAATTTGTAGTTCCATTTATTTATGCATTCATCGGTTGATTTTTTTGTATGTGCCCTGACTGGGGATCGAACCTGCAACCTTGGTGTATCGGGATGATGCTCTAACCAACTGAGCCACCTCGCCAGGGCATGACTTTGCCTCTTTTAAATTCAACTTCTGACTGTGCAGCCAGTAACATTTTCCCTGAATACCTGACACAAGCATAAGGGAATATAGATGTCTGTAAAAAATACAACTTACGTGGTAGTCATTCAGAAAAAGTTCCTTTGAAAACTCTCTCTCTTGTTGCCTTCCCAGTTATTTTTAAAAGAACAGCAAACACACACTCATCCTTCTCCACGTGACCATGGAGTGATCCTCCAGATTGTGTTCCAGGGCCCTGTGGCTTCTATGCTAAAAGGCCTTGGTTTAAAGGGTTTTTTTTTTTCTTTTTTCCTACTTTTTGTGGATCTTCTCCCTCCTGGGGAGTCCTTCTCCCTCCTGCAGGGCCCTTTCCCTGTTCGTTTTGTTAGCCTCGATGTGTGGTGGGCCTGGAAAATAGGAAACCTCGGTTATTACAGGTGTTTCAAGTGCATACGAGCCTTTCTTTCCTGTGGAAAGAAACCCGAGAAGGTAACGTCAGTCTTAAGAGGGGCTGCTCAGAAAGCTCTGGGCTCACTGCTTTGGTTCTTACCTGTATTCCTCTGGACAAATCCAGCTGTTCTACACCTGTAGAAAGGACTTCAGAAGTCGGGTATTTCTTCTAGCTTTCTTGAGGTTTGACTGTAAAATGTCAGGCTAACAAATTGTTCATGTTGTGTTAAATAACAGGGAAAGAAATCCTAGAACTTCCCTGATAACCTACATTTGTAAGGCTAGAAATTCTTACTTATCTACCACGTGATTGGAGCAGAGATTAATGGGAAACGTTCCGGAGTGGGGGTGTTGGAGGGGGAAGAGAACAATCCCGCTGTGTTCGGGCCAGGCCCCTTGATGCCCCAGGTGAGCTGTCGGTTCCGTTTGCTCATGGAGCGCGTCGAAGCTCATTTACCTGGGCTGTTCGGCTTCTTGCAGATGTGAACGAATGTGACGAGCTGAACAACCGGATGTCTCTCTGCAAGAACGCCAAGTGCATCAACACCGAAGGCTCCTACAAGTGTCTGTGTCTGCCGGGCTTCGTGCCTTCCGACAGGC
>JAPYXV010006003.1:0-10116 GCA_028533065.1 Trachops cirrhosus | reverse complement strand
ACAAATATAGAGGACACATGGACAAAACTAGGGGTGTTGGAAAGGGGAGGGAGGAGGGGAGGAATGGGTGGGTGGGCTGGAGTGGGAATAAAGGATAGAAACTGTACTGAATAAACTAAAATAAAAAATTTAAAAAAAAAAAAGAGTCCTAACAACAGACAGTAAAAGAACACTTGCTCTTTCTGACCTCTTCCTCAAAGGTTATGGATTAAGAAAAAAAATTAGTCCTGACTCCTCTTTTTAACTCAGGAAGAATTTGTTTCAGCCCTTTAAGAGTTTTAGATTTTTATTTAGAGCTCATCATTTAACTATTTAATTTTTACAGAAACCCTAAGAAATGGGGGTTAATTATCCTCAGTCTGAGAAACAAGATAGCTGCACCTGATAATTTATTTATCCAACAAGTATTTATTAGTCCATTTTTTTGGGGGGGTCACACAATGAGTAATTTGTAGCACTAGAATTATTGCCAGATATGGTGTTAGATTTTTTGAGTCACACAAGACTTATGTTAGAATCTCATGGCTTACTAACTCTGTGAATTGGGAAATTTTTCTAAATTCTTTGAGACTCAGTTTAATCATGTGTAAAATGGGTCTAAAATAGAACCTACTTCATACTTGGTAAGAAAATGAATGTAAATGATTATAGTGTAAACTTCAAGGAGAATTCTGTGAGATCTTCCCTTTACTGTATACCAAGAGGAAGGAGATCCACTCTAGTCAGATCAGTTTTTACAGTTTTTTTTTGGCACTTAAGCATTATGTGGAGTCACTTAGTAAAATGAAATAATCCTTGTTCTTAGTTTGACCTCATTACCTTCTTTATTTCTTCATTGTACCTGAGTAGGAAGAGTAGCCAAGGTTCATTTGTGTTCTTTCTCTCTCTCTACCCCCCACCCAGCTGCCCTGCTCCCAGTCTCTCTTTCCCTACCACCATCACCCCATTCTCTTGAATCCAGGGCAAGGGCAAGAGGCCAGTTCAGCGGTAGGTCCTGGGGAAGACAAGGTTCTTGATCTGTCCCTGGAACCACTTCCTGCACCTGCTTAATTTGTTTTGGACTCCCTTTCCTCCAACCAATGAGAAAGACAGAAAACCCCAGTTTGGACTTGGGGAAAGTAGCAAAAAGAGGTCTTAAATTTTTTTCTTTCCAGGATATTCGATCTTAAATAGTTTAAGAAAAAAGCAATCCTCCTTAGGGCCCGGCATTAATGCACTGAACCAAAGTCCTATGTGAATAAAGGTTAGTATGCTCTACTTCGAAGTCTTCCTGCACTGACTTCCCTCAGAGACTTCACACCAAGACCCAAGGCTGGACCAGGGCGCAAGTCATGTGATCCTTGCTGTTTGAAGGCCTAAGACCACTCTAATAACCTTTCCTTATTATTTTAACATCTGTTATAATTATCAATTAACTATTTGACACATTCTTAATTTCTGTGATATGGGGGAAAGCTCAGAAGTTTCTCTTTGCTACATATTTAGTGAGTACTGTCACTTATAGGATCAATGTTGCATAAAGACAAGTTAGTTTTAAATTACTCTTTCTGACTATAAAATAATTTGCAATGTAGAACATATTAAGGAAGTATTTTCTCTGTATAATTTTATGTCATTGAAAATAACAATCGAATATTTTTATAATACATATTCAGACTTTTAAGTAATTTACATCAGCCTTTCCCCTAATTAACCCTAAATAGTGTTGTACTGACGCAGGGCTTTTCTCTGACCTATACTCATTTTAATGTCAGCCTCAGTTTTCTTATTCCTGAAATAGGAGTAATGGGACAATGCCTATTTCCTAGCACTTGGAATTCACTAAATTTTTTAAATGTTGCGTTTGAATAAGATGCTTTAGAGTAAGAGTTTAATGTGACTGAATGAAACATGAAGACACAGTCTCACACTTAGACCTGAGTAAACAAAATAATGCAGACATTCAGATTAAGTTACCCTCTCATTAACCAAACTCTGCTGACACAAGCTCTGTTCTAATTGTGGCAAACTTGATTTTATAACCAAGTATGAGCCTTACGGTTTTTTCCAGCAAACTGCAAGATTTCACAGTATTACTTTTAGCAGTATAATCAAATGGCTATAACCCAAGACAGCCAAGTGACTTTAAAAGGCATTCTTCATGTAAAGTCTTCCTAAACAATTATTTTTTAAGAAGTTAACAGCTCTAGAAATTAAAGATACTCAGGAGATATAATCTAATCTGATGGTGAAGAGATTCAAATGTCATCAGAAAGATAAAATCATTGAGTTGTTTCACATATAACATTGGAGCTCTGAGATTGAGACAACTTTAATTTAACAAGCATTTATTAAATGCCCACAAATGGCAGAACAGAACTGAGCTAGACTCCAGAGATGCAAGAACAAACTGACCATGACTCCAGCCCTTATGAATTCCCACTCTGGTGGGCATAGTTGGAACTATAGAATACATTGGGAATATATATATATATGTAATTCACCATATATGCATGAATCTGGAGAGTAAACTGGGCCTGGTTCAGGAGGGTTTTTATACCACAAGTCACATATTTCCAACCATGCTTTTGTAGTAAAAAAACTGATGTGAAACTGAGTAAACTGCTTGAGGTGTGGGGAATGAACATTTACATCATGGATGTCACGGGATTGTTCCAGCAGACCCCAGAGGCAGATATTGTTACCCACTTCTATAGAGGAAGTAGTAGAGACTCTGTCCCTCATCACTTGCTAATATGTAGCAGGCCCAGGATGCATACCCAGATACATCTGATTTCAGATCTTGGCTCCTCCTTTTGTTGCAGCACATGGGCTCTCATTAGGGCCATGAATATCAAGCTGTGTCTGAAGAGTGTCTGAGCTTCTGGGAAAGGGTAACCTGACTCCTGCTTCCAAGGACAGCCATGGTAAGTTGATCAAACTGGCTATAGCAGAAAAGATAGCTTAAGTGGCTTTGAGTGACTCAGAAAGTTAATATAGGACTCTGCACTATAAAGTGTATGAAGGAGGTTAGGTGCTAACAGATGGTCCATGAGTACTAATTTGCCACCCTCTTTGCCCAGAGTACTGTATCCCACTAGAGTAACTCTAATTATACAACGGGGTACGGCAATGGGAATTACAGTTATGCATAAGATTGTCCATCACCTGAGTCACAACAGATTAAAAGATAGTAAACTGTGCATCCCAACTGTCTGTGCCTCGTTCACTGGTGTAAGCTTAGCACCTAACAGTGTTTTTACACAATAGAGTTTTAATATTTGTTGAACAAATGAATGACAGAAGTATACAAAAATCTACTGGCTGTTTTCTAAATAAAGTTTTTTTGTAACATGAAAGAAAAACCCCAAAATTCACATGCCTCAGTGCAAATTGCAAACCAAGTTTTTCTTTCTTGGTCTGATGATCTGAGGCCAGAGGGCAGGCCTGAGAGCAAGCCCTGGAATCTGAGAAAGAAGCTCCAATTAATCTCCTGGGCACACCTACAGTCTTCCCTGTGATTTCAGTGTCTTCATGTAGTTTCCCCAGGGCTCAGCTGCAGCACCTGTTCAAAGGGCAGCGTTGACGCTTGCCTCATAATTTAAATGCACAAGGACCTGCATATGCTCTGCAGGTTCATCTGGTTTTATTAGAAAGACTCACTATTTTCTCTCTATGCATATCTAGTCCACAGATAGCATAGATGAGTAAACGATGTAGTGCATTAGTGCAGTGATTTGGAACCCCTATCAGCACAAGTTGTCTCTCCAGCCTCATCAATCCCTAAAAATAAGTCTAATTATCATGTGAAGAAGCCGAAGACTCATCAGAGGACACACTGGATGTGACAGAGAATGGGGGACGGGAAGTGAATAAGGGCGAGCTGACTAGAAGTTTGTGTTTGTGAGGAGAGATGTGTGTATGCGCACTGGGGCATGTATGTTTGTCTCAGTGTAGTTAAGAAATGTAAAAAGATAAAAACAAACATGTCAGGAAGATAGAATGACATGGGAAGAACATGGACCTTGATGACCAACAGATTCAAGGAACACCTTACCTGTAACCTTTACTTTGCCATATGACCTTATCCAGGCCACTTCTCTGGGTTTAAGTGAACTTACCCATGACAGAGAACAACTGCATGTATCTTCAAGGGTTACGGGAAGATTTAATGGAGAGAACTATGCAAGTACTTGGCGTACTGCTGGCACTTCACAAACATTAGTGTCTTTTCTTTTTCTCCCTTCTGAAGGGGAAAGCATCCCTTGCAGTATGCTCCTTAATTTGGGTACCTTTTCCTCCCCATTCATCCTGAGCCATTTAGCTGTTACCTGCTCATTGAGAACTATGTTAACAACCTAAACGACCCGGGGAACTTCTCTGGTTAGCTATTAGAGACATCACTCATCCTGTCTGGACTGTATCAGAGATGCTGACAAAGCCCCTACCATAGAGTAATGCCATTATCATTTAGGTTGTTAAAGTAGATTTGTGTGAAGATGCTCGTGACAGGAGTGGCTTCAATGTATGGAGCACCACCTAGGAAGGCAGAATGCCATGGCACAGTTGACTTTGAACTGTGTGGGCTCACTTATATATGGATCTTTTTCTGTAAATATAAAGGGGCCCTCCATATTCCCAGGATTCACATTCATGAATTCCAACAGCAGTGGATTGGAAACTTCATTTTCAATTTATGTTGGGAATCCTCAGAAACAAAAGGTCAACTATATGCATTGTTCTATGCCATTTTATATTAGGGACTTAAGTACCCTTGGATTTTAGTACCTGCTAGGGACAGGTTCCTGGGACCAACCTCCTGCAGACAGGGCTAACTAAAGGGACAGCTGCAATTAGGTTTGGAGAGGTCTAAAGTTATTTGCAAATTTTCAACTGCACGGGCAATAGGCATTTCCTAACCCCTGTGTGGTTCAAGAGTCAACTGTAATTGGGAAGGTGTTTTGGAGTCAGAACACCTATAAAATCGCACTGCCTTACCTTCTAGCTCTATGAAAGGCATTTATTTTACCTCCTTAAACTTTGGTTACAATATTGATAATATGAAAATAAATACATTATCTAATTTTTAGGATTTTTCTGAAGACTAAATATGTATGTAAGACACCTGTAAGTGCCTCACCATTTTTTAATTTTTATTGTCATACAGCTGATGCTATGGAGACTTTTCAAATGTACTCCTTTCATCCCAGTGCAGTTGAGGCAACTGGAATTAAGAGACATTTAGGAAATTTTCCTCGGCTCCTACACTACCATAATTTCTTTTTTGATTGTGATTCCCTCCATAAAGTAATCTCTTCAAACCTGCCTAGGGCAGGGAGGCCCCTACAGAGTGCAAAGCGAGCTAGACTAGGAGGTATCAGAGAAAGCTGCAGCAGTGGCTTCTCTACTTGTCAGCCACATAAAGGGACAATTCACTTCACCGCTCTGTAAATGAGAAGGCTTGACAATGCGTTTGCTAAAATCACTCCTGGCTCTGACACACGGATTCTATGTGAGGGGCTTGGAGACTTGGAGGAGTGCACCTCTCATGGGACCTAAGTGGGCCTAATTGATGGTGATGACATTACTGGGATCGTCACCCTGCTTCCTTCACTTTTCCATTCACAAGGATGGTCCTGTCATCCCTCTTCCCACAGGGAACTGAATGAGGTTCTCATTATAATTCAACATCCTCATCTGGAAAAGTATATTCCTGAACACCAATCATGTTTCCATATGTACAGAGAACAATTCATTTCCCCTTTTTGTTTCCTTTGATTTGTCATCTCCAGTCTGGGTTGTCACAGGGTAGACTTCTTTGCATATTTTCAGGCCACATCCACTAAAAGTGATCACAGGAGTCAGGGGATACAAATATTGAAATTATAAATATCATTTTGAATCTCAATTCTAAAAACAGACTTGCGTTGCAATAATTCTGGGGGAGGATCCCACTTTTATGCTTAGGTGACATGTGTAAAAGTAGTGTTAGAGAAATTTTGTTTAAATTAAAATGCTCATCATCTCATCACACTGGTGCAGCTCTATTTATTGCCTTGCAATATTCAATATATATTCATCTCATACTATGTGTCAGGCACTGTGCTAAGAACTTTAAAGGACCTATCTCATTAATCCTTGGAGCACCCTAAGGGTACAAGAACTATACTTAACTCCATTTTACAAGTGGGAAAACAGGCAAGTAATGTTTAAGAAAAAAAATCCCCAAGATCACACAGAGTTAAGGTGGGCCACATTTTTAACCCAGGCCTTTCAAACTGTAAAGTCCAAGATCTAAGTGGCTGGCCTGTTCTGCCTTTACTTGTGGCCATTCATATTTTCATAGTTTCAACAATAGTGGACATTGCACTCTGCTGTTTCTTATTAATATTTTCAGAAACATTTTCTGTAATCACTTGAATTAATATTTAAAAATAAAAATAATAGCAATCAAAATTGCCAGACACTATTCTAAGTCCTTTACCACCACTCTTCTATTTGACCTTCAAAACAATGCTAGAAGGTAAGGAATTATGAATGTCTCCATTCTACAGATAAAGAAACAAGTTCAGGAAAGTTAAACACCTTGCCACGGTCACAAAGCGTAGACATGGCAGAGCCACAATGTAAACTCAGATCGGCCTGAGCACAGAGCCCAAGCCCTAAACTAAAGTAATAGACTGAATAACATCCTGATAAAACTAAAATATTCTCAGTTCTCTAAAAGGTGCAGAGACAGCAAGGTGTAGCAAGACTACCTTTAGAAGTGGTGTTTCTTTCCACTGTTGCATTTCACTACTCAGAGACTCTGGGATTTCAGTAAAGGCCCAGGACCTCTGTAAAACCATGAGTGAGATTAGAGCAGCTCTGGTTGATAAGGGGCTTGTGATGAAACCACTTGCACTGCTGCAAACATTGATAAGGACAGCAATGACCATTTGCATGGAATGCCCCTTGAAACCAAGAGGAAGGCAGAAAAACATGTGATGCCTTCACTTTGGATCCTTAAGGATGTCATCTACCACTAAGCAAGCCATAGCTGTCTCCCATGGATTTCCATGTGGTCTTGCCATAGATACCATTTTTCTCTATTAATAGAAATGGCCTTCCAATCATTTTGTCAAAGAGAAAGAGTCAATAAATGCCCATTGGTGAAGTCTTGAGCTCCACAGAAAATATTTGTGAAAGAAACTGTAAGAAAAACTCATGAAGTTTTAGAGGTGGGCTTTAATCTCTGTTACTTCCTAGGTATGCCACTTCACCCTTTGAATATCAGATTTGTCATCTATAAATGTATGTAATAATGTCCCTCTCAAGACTCTGCAGGGATTAACTGAGATAATCCACACAAGTCAGCTGGAATGCTTTTCACCCATAATACAAAAAGAACATAAATTGTGGGCCCTCATGCAGTACTCACCCTTTCTCGTGGACACACACCCCTGAAATCAGAAGACATTCTAATCCAAAAAGCTGACTCACAGTTTGAAAGCTGCTGAACTACCCAGTGGTGCTATACAGCCTGTACGATTTTATGGTGAGACACACAGCCATATTCTTTGTAAAATCATTGGTTTAGAGCCTCTTGCCCAGCTCCCATCAATTTCCTTGTGCAGATGATAAAATGTAACAGAAGAGAGCTCAGTATTGCCAAGGATTCAGACAGCAAAAGCTGGAAGGCAAAGTCCCTCTCAGCTGAATTCACTTACACATAGATTATGCTTAAACATCGGCCATTATGCAAACCTAGATAAGATTTCCAGATGTGCACATTTGGGAGACCAATCCTGTGTGATAGAAGATGAGTAAGTTATGCTTTCACTGATGATGAATGATCTCTTCATCCATGGAATAACTCCTGGGGAAGATTGGAAAGAGTATGTCTGGTCACCAAGAGGCTAATCTCCAGCATTTAGGCTCACGTGAAGCTCCTACCCTGGCTAAGGCAAGACCCTCATCCATCAATGGAGGGAAAGCTCTGTTCTTTAATACCTGAAGTTACTTCTGAGGCTTAGAGCGCAGGATGATGGGATGGCTAGAACTCTGCATCAAGCTCTAGTATTCCTTCTCCTTGCAAACTCTGAATCAGTCAAAAACAAAATACTACCCTTTATCTCCTCTGCTACTTTATATCCCAATAAGAAAACTGGAGTTGTAATAGTGATACCTGTGTCTAATTATAGCAAGGGAAAGGATTATATAGCACAGTTCAGCCAGGATGGTAAAAGCACTTTTCAAAATATAGTTCAGCCACCCTCTCAAGCATCTGCCATTCTCATAAACCAATTCCTGAGTGCTAAAATTATTTTAGGAGGCTCAGAGCATGGTGCATTAATAAATGATCAAAGGGTGTGCATTTTCTAATGTCCCTTTGGCCTTGATAAAGAAACTGGCAAATATTCCATTAGCCATAACCCATGAAGTCATTTTTTAACTTGAAATATATTTCCCCATCTCATGCTGGAGGTAGGTCACCAGGATTGGTTAGTGTATGCATTTGAAAACGGGATCCTTAAAGGAAAAGGTTGAGATGTATTATTTATGAACATGCGTAAATTATGTAGCAATTTCATTGAGATTTCTGGGATTTCTATGAAGTAAGATGTCCCCTGTGGTGGCCACATCTCATTTAATCCATCGTTTCATCTTTTCCCATACTTCAGAGATTTCCCATATTTCAAAGTTCACTTTGAAACAATAGCTCATTTTTAAATGTAATTGATACTTATTATGTGTTTCTGTATAGCTCAAAGTATTGCTTTATAAGTAAGAGACCCCCACATACATACACAAAAAGGAAATTTACCTGAGTTGTCATTAATTCATGATCAGATGGGTGCGGGGAGTAACAATAGCAAACAAAATCACAATAAGGAAGATCAATGAGAAAACAGTGACCATGAAAACTACACATGGTTTCACTCATCTTGGTGCTTTAATACTATCTCCTACTTTTCACAAAGGATGGGCAAATATTAGTTCCATTTTATATTTTTTTATATGCCATTAAAAAATTGAAAATCGACTTCTAGCCAAGATGGAGGCATAGGTAGATGCACTGTGCCTCTTCACACAACCAAGATAGGGACAACAACAATTTAGAAACAAAATAATAACCAGAACTGACAGAAAATTGAAGTGTATGGAAGTCGGACACCCAAGGGTTTAAAAATAGACAGGTTCATCCAGACCGGTAGGAGGGGCAGAGTCTGGCCAGGCGAGAGACTCGGAGTGGAGAACTGAGCAACTGGGGTGGCCCGCAAGTCCACAGCAGGCAGACCCTGGGCACACAAGAGGCAGTGGCTGGTGGGCCCCAGCCGGGGATTGGCGACCGACAGACCCAGCGAGGCAGCCATTGTAAAGCAAGGCACTGTACCCAACTCAGGGTCCCAACACTGGGAAATAGAGCTTTGGAGCACTGACCGAAAAGGAAGTCCGAGGGGTGCACAGGCCCACCCACACCAGAATTGGTGCCAGAGAGGCCCAGTTAGCTTGTGGAAAGCAGCAGAAGGGTCTGATGTCCTACAGAGAACAGAACAAGTGCCATTGTTCCTTCTCGGACCCTGCCCCCACGTACAGCGTCACAACCCAGCCACTGGGGTGCACCACCCTGGTGAACTCCTAAGGCCCCGCCCTTCACTACAGGAGCTTGACAAAACCAAAAACAAAAGCAACAACAATAAAAAAAAAAAAACAACAAAAAGATGGCTCAAACAGAAGAATTGAAAGCCCCAGAACCCATCCTTTTAAGTGACCAAGAGATAGCCAACCTATCAGATGCACAGTTCAAAGCACTGGTGATCAGAATACTCACAGAATTGGTTGATTTTGCTCACAAATTAGATGAAAAAATGCAGGCTACAATAAGTTTAATGAAGAAAAATGCACAGGGAACCAATAGTGATGGAATGAAAGATGGGTCTCACATCAATGGAGTGGACCAGAAGGAAGAAAAAGATATACAACCAGAAAAGAATGAAGAAATAAGAATTCAAAAAATATGAGGAGAGGCTTAGGAACCTCCAGGACATCTTTAAATGTTCCAACATCTGAATTATAGGGGTACCAGAAGGAGAAGAGGAAGAGCAACAAGTGGAAAACTTCTTTGAACAAATAATAAAGGAGAACTTCCCCAAT
>JAPYXV010006002.1:0-10118 GCA_028533065.1 Trachops cirrhosus | reverse complement strand
TACAACTCAATACAAAATACCAAATAATCCAATTAAAACATGGACAGAGGAACTGAATACATATATTTTCAAAGAATACATATGAATGACAAACAATTACATGAAGAGATGTTCAATATCACTAACCATCAGGGGAATACAAAACTAAACCAAATGATATATTGTCATTTGAGTAAGATATTAGAATAGCTATTATCAAAAGGACAGAAGGTAAGTGTTGGTGAGGATGTGTTGGTGAGAATGTAAGTTGGTACACTATGGAAAACAGTATGGAGGTTCCTCAAAATATTAAAAATAGAACTACCATATTACCCAGCAATCCCACTTCTGGATATTTATCCAAAGGAAATCATATCACTATCTTGAAGAGATATCTCTATCTCCATCTTCGCTGCAGCATTATTCACAAGAGCCAAGATGGAAAACAATCCAAGTGTTCATTGACAGATGAAGAGATAAAGAAAATTATATATAGGGTATTGTTCAGAAATGAGAAATAAGGAAACCTCACCATTTGCAGTGGCATAGATAGACCTAGAGGGCATTGTGCTAAGTGAAACAAATCAGACAGAGAAACACAAATACTACATGATCTCACTTATACATGGAGTCTATAAAAAGCCAAACTCATAGAAACAGAGTATGAGGTGGTTGCCAGGGAGTGGGGATTAATGGAAATGGGGAAATGTTGGTCAAAGAGTACAAACTTCCAGTTATAAGATTAATAAGTTCTGGGGATCTATTGTACCAAATGGTGACTATAGTTAACAATACTGTATTATATACTTCAAAGTATATAATAGTTGCTAAGAGAGTAGATCTTAAATGTTTTCACCACATGTAAAATTTTTATGATTATTCTGCAATATATATGTATATCACATCAGCCTGTTGTGCACCTGAAACTATGTTATCTATCAAGTATGTATATCTCAATAAATCTGGGGAAAAGGGGGGGGCAAAGGACATGTAATGTGGGATCCTGGGACATAAAAAGAACATTAGTGGGTCAACTGATGAAATTTGAGTAATATTTGTAGTTTAGTTAGTGTTTTAGTTAATTTCCTGGATTTGATCATTGCATGTGCTTATATAAAATCTTAACATTTGGAAAAGTCATGTGATGGGTATATGGGCATTTTTGTACTATTTTTGAAACTTTTCTGTTAACCTGAAACTATTTCAAATTAAAAGTAATAAAAATTTGTGAAACTGTTCTTGGTCCCTACCCCTCATGGATTCTGATATAACCATACTGGGGTAGAGCCCAAGCACCACTAATGTTTAAAGTTTCTTTGGGTGACTCTAATCTACAGCCAAGTTTAAGAACTAAGACCTTTATTTAGTGGTCCTCAAAGTGTTGTCCCTCAACCAGCAGCATTAGTATTACCTGAGAACTTTTTAGAAATGAAAATTCTCAGGCCCCAACCCAGATCTAATGAGTCAGAAACTGGTGGTAGCACCTCTGTTTTAGCAAGTCTTCCAGGTGATCTGATGCATGCTTAAGTTTGAAAACCAGTGCTCTTAATAGAACTTAGCACAATGATAGGACACATAGACGTAAACAAATCAATTATGTGTTTACAAAGTTTTAAATCAACTATCATCATAATAATCAATGGTTAATAGGCAAGGTACCTGAAATAGTGACACATAATCACATATAAAATTAAATCTATTCTAGGTGGTCATTCATTCAACACTTATTTGAGTATCTATTATGTGGCAGACTGTGCTAGGTGCAGATATAAAACAGTGAATAATAAGATGCTGTCCCTATCCAAAGGTACTTTAAAAATTGTTAATACAATTCAGTGCAATAAGTGCAATGATAGAACTTCTACAGAAGCAGACAGTAGGGTCACATATGCAAGTCAAGGGAGCCTTCTCAAAGCGGGGCAAGTTTTAAAGGAAGAACAGGAGTTAGACTAGTCCTCCCCAATTCTTGGAGGAGGAAGACTGGAAGGAATGGACAGAGGGAAGATAGTGGCTCAAACTATGACTGTGGAATAAAGGTTGGGAATTAGGAAATGAATTAGAGAAAAGGGATATTGAATCAATAGAAATAAAAGAAGAGAGAAGAATCAAGGACAAAGAGATAGTGCCTCCCTTGTTTCAGGTTTGAGGCACTTGGGTAGGTATTACTATCATTCATCCTTATGAAGAATACAGGACGTGAAACATGGATCATCATTTCATTTATTTCTCAAATTCTCTGCAAAAACTGTTCTGCTTACCACCTGCCCCGACAGGAAGAACAGAGCACCAAAAGAAGTAGGTTGGAAGTTTTTAAAACAAGCCTAGCAATAAAGTGAATTATCTTGTACACTCTCCTATATCTTCACTGAATTCTACTACCACATAGGGATACAAAATCTCATCTGGGGCAAACAGACAATGATTTTCTATTATAGACAGAATAATCCAGAGATTATTAAGATTCTTATGATGATTTTATACTCTAGGATATGTCTGAAGATTAGATTACATAAAATAAAAGATTTGTATTTGTATATTATTCTTAGGGACATTTTCAGAAATGGTATCTATGGCACTGATAAGCCTACAGAGGACAAAGGTTTATGTCATAAGAAGCTGACATTTGACATATCACAAGTCATCCTGATATTTGGTTTTTCTTCAACTTTTTGCCAAAATTTATCTCAAAATGAGGATTAAGAAAAAAAATTCAAGCCATAAGAAAGGTGGAAGTTTAAGACAGGGAAAATTTTTATAGAAGTTTTCTAAGAAAAAAATAACAGAATTCCCTAAAATTTCTTTACTATGATATTACTAAGGTGCAATTCTGATTGACATGAATTTATAAATAATGTACAGTAGTCCCCGCTAATCTGTAGGGGAAATGTTCCAAGCCCTCCTAGTAGATACCTGAAACTGCAGATAGCACCGAATTCTATATAAACTAAGTTTTTTCCTGTGTACATACATATGATAATGTTTAATTTATAAATTATGCATGAGTAAAAGATTAACAGCAATTAATAAAGTGGAACAATTATAACTATACTGTAATAAAAGTCATGTGAATATGCTCTCACCAATCTTATTGTATTGTACTCACCCTTCTTACAATGTGAGATGATACAATGCCTATGTGATCAGATTGAGTGAGGTGAGTGACATAGGTATTATGAAATAGCATTAGGATACTATAAGGGTTACTTGAACACAAGCACTGCAGTATGACAGTCGATCTTATAACTGATGTGAGTACTAAGTGACTAATGGGCAAGGAGCTTATACAGTGTGAGATTTCATCACAGTACTGAGAAAAGTGCACAGTTTAAAAATTATGAACTGTTTATTTCTTGAATTGTCCATTTAATATTTTCAGACTGGTTGATTGTGGGCAACTGAAACCATGGAAAGTGAAACCATGGATGAGGGGATACTACTGTATTCAGTTTTAGTTTCCAAGATTTGTTCATTTCATGATAAATAATCAACAGGTGGCAGCACATACTATTCTTAAAGTTTCAATTTGTGCAAAAGATGGGTTTCTGAGAAGTTATGTATTAATCAAACTTTTAGAAATTGAATTCGATTTTATCATTTCAGAACACCTTTCCTAATTTCTGATTGGTGTGCAATAAACAATGGCTTCTGAAGTTTAAAGTTTCTCCTTATCCTTTGTAAATTAACAAGATAGCGCTTAAATGAATCAGAGAAGCTTCCCAATAAAACCTTTTCTTCTGTGAATAATCCCATTCCTAATATATTCAATATTTCATGTTTCAGGTACATTTGAATATGTATACTAAGTTAACATGGGGATATATGCTGCATTGCATTGTTCATAGAAAAAATCTGAAGTGTATTGATGGATGAGTGGAACAAATGCTAAGATCCACAATGGATTATTTGTGGGGCACTTTGATCCTCAGCATGGTGCTTACTTGCTGACTGCACATGTTCCTCCAAAGGTGGTTCATCTGCTCCCTGAACTGAAGCATATCCAGATGATGCAGTCTCACTGCGATTATCCTCTTCATGAGGAGAGGCACTATTGGATACTTCACTGGATACAGGGACTTGCAGAGACACTGATCCATCTTCAACATCCACCTTTGAAAGGCATTTGAACAAATTAAAAGACTGTCAGACTATATGCTTTTCTTTTTTTTTTTAGATTTTTGTTTATTTTTCTTTAGAGGGGAAGGGAAATATCAATGTATGGTTGCCTCTCATGGGTCCCCTGCTGGGAACTGGCCTGCAACCCAGGCATGTGCCCTGACTGGGAATCAAACCGCGATCTTTTGGTTCGCAGGCCCGCACTCAATCCACTGAGCTACACCAGCCAGGGCTGCTTTTCTTTAACATACCATACAATGTTTATTCATAGGTGATTTTATTACAGCAATGCTTTTAACCCTTTAAACCTATAATCCCTTTTAATAATCACAAAAATCTCTTGCTGGACCCAGCCAGAGCATTTGGAGTAACTGGGTCCACCAATGGGGCAAAAGGTGTTACAAACATATTTTCGTCACACCTGATATATTCATCTGGGTGATCCTAGCACTTCATAATATAATGCCTGGTACAAGGTAGTCAATCAAAAAGAAAACCTCATGCTGTTCCGTAGGGAATTGAAAATCATGTTATTCTACATATCTCCTACAACCAGGAAGAGTTTTTTTGAGCTTGATCCTCTGTTGTGTGTACTGTGGAAGAGGTAGTTTTTATTTTTTTATTGACCAAATAAAATTTAATATTTATTATACATTCTGGAACTATACAAGCTCATTAAGCTACAAGTTTGGTTGCTATGGAATAGTAAGACAGTAAAAAAATGAGAAAGGGATATCAGAAGCCAGTTGGTAGTTTATACGGTTCTTCAAATTCTGACCAAAAACCAGGTACATTTGAGGAAAGGGTTGGGGAATGAAAATGGAGGTGATATAAGCAGGTCCAACTTTGATATAAACTGTAAGTATAACACATTACAAAGCTAAAATAAGCACGTTATTCTCCTGAAGGCTCAGGTACATAAATAATGCATTGCTTAAGTTTCCTCATATAAATAGTTTAGTAATATTTACCTCAATTCCCAAAGCTTTGAGTATGTCACATTTGCACATAGGACAAGTCCTGTGTTCTAACAGCCATGGGTCAACACATGTCTTATGGAAAATATGGCTAATCAAGGAAAAAAAAACATAACTTATTTATCAGTTGTGAAATAGCAACAACACTTTGTCTAATATACTACAGGTTACTCTATAATTTTACTTCATATTTTAACAGATGCTTTTTTTCTTTTAAACACACTATTCTAGTAGTGGTTTTCAATCTTTTTCATCTCATGGCATGTGTAAACTAATTACTAAAATTCTACAGCACACTAAAACATATTTTTTGCCTGACAAAAAATAAGTATGATTTTGATTCATTCACACTGGATGGCTATGGTTATGTTGGCTATTGTCAGTTTTTTTATTTGACAATCTATGGGAAGTGGTCAATGCCCTTAACTAAATAGTCAGGTATTGCATGTTTTAAAAATTCTTGCAGCACACTGGTTCAAAATCACTACATTATAGCATAAATACTAAGAGAGAGCCACAGAAGCAAAATTTGGAAATTGCATAATATAGTATTTTTAATATAAAAGCCTCACTGCTCTAGTTAAAAAGAAATAGTTTCAGTACTCATTACTTGAAAAATGGCTAAGATGCTGCTGATGTAAGACTTTGTTCAGTATTTCATATCTTAATTATCTTGTTATTCCCTTACTGTAACATGGTATGTTCAGTCATTCCCAATAATATAGTACAATATTGTACTGAGTACAACACAGTGCTGATACTTTAGGCAATGTGATACATTCCAAGAGAACCACTATTTAATAGCTAAAAGAAAGAGTGTTAAGAAAACTTTCAAATGGGGATAAAAAAAAAGAATAAAGACTTCCAAATAGGTGATGATAAGTTGATTTTATGTTTTTTTCCCTTAATAGAATTTTTAGAATGAATGTAAATAATCCAGTATATGTGTGTGTATACAAATAAATTGTGGTGCTGACTAAGTTCTCAATTTATATGGAACTATTTTCCTAATTGTACAGGATTATGGAAACTTTATATAATTAGCCTTATAATAATTTCAATGATATTTAAAAATAAAGCATTCTCCTATATTTAAATGAAAATAATTTAAATTAAATACATCAATTTGGAAATATTCAAAGTAGTTTCCCCCATTACAATCAATTTTGTAAATCAGCTATTCTTATTGATACTATAAATGGAAATCAAACTTACTTGCAGGTTAAGATGCGCACTACATCATTTGGTTTATATAGTTCAATACACACAGCACAACTATCTCCATCAGGGCCAATTTCCTATGAGCAAATAGTTATTATTACTCTGACAGATAAGAAATAATACATTAAACTACAGAGCAACATCATAAATACATGTATTTAAATTATATTAAGTCTTATAGAAGGAGGAATATCATATCACTAATGACTATTTTAAATAAGCAATTTAAAATTATTTTGTCTTAATTGGAATCTGAAGAAAAGTGAAACTTTAGAAAGCGAGTAGAAAAGTGTTGCTAGGTGCTGGGAGTGGAAGAAATACAGAGACGTTGGTATAAGGGTATAAACTTTTAGTTATAAGGTCTGAGGATCTAATGTAAAACATGGTGACTATAGTTGATAAAACATTATATAATTGAAATTTAAATATTTTATTTATTTATCTTTAGAGGGGAAAGGAAGCAGAGAGGGAGAGTCAATGTATGGTTGCTTCCTGTGCATTCCCTGCTGGGAACTGGCCTGCAACCCAGGCATGTGCCCTGACTGGGAATTGAACCGTGATCTCTTGGTTCACAGGCCCGCACTTCATCTACTAAGCTACACCAGCCAGGACTATAATTGAAATTTAAAATGAAAAGTATTTAGACTTAAAATGTAAAAATGATACAAAGAGAACTGATGGACATGGACAACAGTGTGGTGACTACAAGGGGGAGTGGTGGAGGCAGGTGGAGGAGGGTATAGGGACAATAAATGGTGATGAAAGGAGACTTGACTTGGGGTGGTGAACCACACAATACAATATACAGATGATGTGTTATAGAATTGTGCACCTGAAACCTGTATAATTTTGTTAACCAGTGTCACCCCAATAAATTCAATAAAAAAGGAAAAAAAGTAAAAGAATAATGTCAGTCAAAATGGGAGTAGCCCAAAGAGAAATGTGTACCACTAATTTAAACATTTTTCTACTTTTAGAATTTACAAAATGCAATTTGTACAATTCTTTAGCTATGTTGTACCATTTAAAGAAAATTAAGACTTCTGGTCAAGATGGTGGCATAGGTAAACACTTCTTGCCTCTTCATAAAACCACATCAAAATTACAACTAAATTATAGAACAACCATCACTCAGAACCATCAGAAATCGAGTTGAATGGAAGTCTGACAATGATGAAGTTAAAGAAACCACATCCATCTAGACTGGTAGGAGGGGTGGAGATGTGGAATGGGCTGGTCCCACATCCATGTGTGGTACATAAAAATTTGGGAGGGATATCTTGGGAGCAAAGAGTCCCAGACCCACATCAGGCTCCCTAGCCCAGAATTCCACTGCCAGGAAGGTAAGTGCCCATAACTTCTGGCTGCAAAAACTAGCAGGAATTGAATCAGTAGAAGAAACTTCTCGAGTCCCAAGTAGTTCCTCTTAAAAAACCCACACACAAACTTACTCAGACTCACTCCCTCTGAGCTCCAGCACCAGGGTAGCACTTTGAAAGACACCAGTGGCATACATGGAGGAACTGAAATGTCTGGTATCAGGCTGAGAGCTGGGGAATAGCTGTCTCCCAGACATAAAGGTAGGCAGAGGTCATTGTCCCTTTTCTGAACCTCCTCCCATAGATCTCAGATATGGCAGGTGGGTGCCATATCTGAGACTCCACCAACCTGGCTAACACTATTTGACCCACTGTGGAGATCCTGTGAGGCTCCATTCCACCCAACTTACAGCTGTTAACAGTGGCTATTCCATAGGAATTGGTGGTCTGGTTCATGCTTCACAAGTTTCTAAATCCTTTCAAACAAGCAACAGCCAGTCTCAGGGAGCCACTAACCCCCATACATCTTGCTAAGTGGCCCCAGTCATGGCACCAGCAGCAGCCATCTCAGATTGCTTTATAGCTTAAGCAGGGTGGCCCCTGACAAAACACAGGTGGGGACTGACCTTTTCCTACACTACCTGGGGAACTCCATGGCCTGTGCACCCAGTGGACAGCTACAGATCCTGTCAGAGCACCACCACCCTGCCCCTGCACAGCTGATTCTCCACAGAGGGCAGAGGTTGGTGGTCAGTGGACACAACCTATACTTGCAGCTGACTGGACTGGGTAAATCCCTCCCATTGACCTGCCAACAGCAACTAAGGATCAACTACAAGAGGAGGGTATACTCAGCCCACATGAAGGGCATGCCTAGAGTATGCAGCTTGGGTGATAGGGAAGGCTGTGCCACTAGACCCTACAGGACACCTACTATGTTAGGCCATGCTGCCAAGACAGGGAGTCAAAGCAGCTCTACCTAATACATAGAAACAAACACAGGGAGGGTGTCAAAATGAGGAGACAAAGAAACACTGCCCAAATTTAAAAAAAAAATCAAAACTCTAGAAAAAGAACTAAATAAAATGGAGATAAGCAATCTATCAGATGCAGAGTTCAAAGCACTGGGGTATAAGGATGGTCAAGGAACTTAGTGAGGGCCACAGCAGCATAAAAAAGACCCGGCCAGAAACAAAGGATACATTAACTAAAATAAAGAAAATTTATAGGGAAACAGTAGAGTAGATGAAGCCAAGAATCAAATCAATGATTTGGAACATAAGCAAAACACAACCAATCAGAACAAGAAGGAAAACAACTGTAAAAAACCAAGGATACTATAATCAGACTCTGGGACAACTTCAAGCATTCTAACATTTGCATCATATGGGTGCCAGAAGGAGAAGAGAAAAAGCAAGAAATTAGAATTCTATTTGAAAAAAATAATGAAGGAAACCTTTCCTAATTTGGTGAAGGAAACAGACATACAAGTCTAGGTAGCACAGAGAGTCCCAAACAAGATGGATACAAAGGGGCCTGCTCTAAGACACATCATAATTAAACTGAAAAAGGTTAAACATAACGAGAGAATCTTAAAGGCAGCAAGAGAAAAGCAGTTAGTTACCTATAGGTGACTTCCTATAAGACTGTGAGCTGATTTCTCAAAAGAAACTTTGCAGGCTAGACAGGATTGGCAAGAAATATTCAAAGTCATCAAAAGCAGAAACCTACAGCCAAGATTGCTTTACCCAGCAAAGATATAATTTAGAATCCAAGGGCAGATAAAGAGCTTCCAAGACAAGAAAAAACTAAAGGAGTTCATCATCACCAAACCATTATTATATGAAATGTTAAAGGAACTTATTTAAGAAAGAAAAAGATCAAAACTATGAACAATAAAATGGCAATAAATACACATCTACCAACAATTGAATCTAAAAAACAAACTAAGCAAGAAAGAACAGAGGCAATCATGGATATGAGGAGCGTTTTGATGGTTTCTGTATGGGAGGGGGTATGGTGGAATGGGTGAAAATGTGAGGGGATTAAGAAGTACAAATAGGTGGTTACAGAATAGCCATGGGAATATCAAGTACAGTATAGGAAATGGAGTACCCAAAGAACTTATATGCATGGCCCTTGGCTGGTGTAGCTCAGTGGATTGAGCACAGGCCTGTGAAACAAAGCATTGCTGGTTTGATTCCCAGTCAGGGCACATACCTGGGTTGTAGGCCAAATCCCCAGTATGGGGTGTGCCAGAGGCAACCACACATTAATGTTTCACTCCCTCTTTTTTTTTTTTTATTTTTTATTTTTTATTTTTTATTTTTTTTAAATTTTTATTTTAGTTTATTCAGTACAGTTTCTATCCTTTATTCCCTTTCCAGCCCACCCACCCATTCCTCCCCTCCTCCCTCCCCTTTCCAACACCCCTAGTTTTGTCCATGTGTCCTCTATATTTGTTCCTGTAAACCCTTCCCTTCTCCCCTGAAATTCCCTCCCCTCTCCC
>JAPYXV010006001.1:0-10119 GCA_028533065.1 Trachops cirrhosus | reverse complement strand
ATATTTTTGTTCCTGTAAACCCTTCCCCTTTTGCTCTGAAATTCCCCTGAAATTCCCTTCCCTCTCCCCTCTGGTCACTGTCAGCCTGTTCTCTATTTCAGTGTCTTAGGTTATATTTTGCTTGTTTGTTTGTTTTGTTGATTAGGTTCCTGTTAAAGGTGAGATCATATGGTATTTGTCTTTTACCGTCTGGCTTATTTCGCTTAGCATAATGCTTTCCAGCTCCATCCATGCTGTTGCACAGGGTAGGAGCTCCTTCTTTCTTTCAGCTACATAGAATTCCATTATGTAAATGTACCATAGTTTTTTGATCCATTCATTTACTGATGGGCACCTAGGTTGTTTCCAGCACTTGGCTATTGTAAATTGTGCTGCTATGAACATTGGGGTGCATAGGTACCTTTGAACCTAGTTTCTGTTTTTCAAAGATACTGGCTTGTTTGGGGGCCTGTTGTTTTACCACTCACTTCTCAAATCATGAATTTGCCTTCTGCTTTGATCACTTTGCTGAAATTACCTTTAAGTAACATATCCAAGCATCTTTTTCTCTGTTTCCATCCTCCAGAATATAATACACATCATTCGATACATTAACCCCTCAACACTCTCTTCTCTTGGCCTCTGTGACATTAGCCTCCCCTAATTCTCAACATTCCTAAAAACATCCCTTCCTTTGTAGTTTTCCTGAAGAGCTCAATGTTCCAAGTTAATGCCATTTTCTGTTCCTTGGCTTCTATCTGCACTTGTTTCCTTTATCTTACCCTCCTCTTCCCTCCATCTTTAATCTCTGCCTGTTAAAGTCTAGCTATTCTTCAAGATCCATTTCAAATACCATATTTTCCCTGGAACTTCCACTAATAATCTCAGTCAGAATTTAGTTCTTCAGCCTCTTAAATTTTTTTGAGTGTGTTGTTTGAACCTCTTTTCTTTCTTTCTTTTCTTAAAGATTTTATTTTATTTATTTTTAGAGAGAAGGGAGAAAGAAAGGGAGACAAACCTTAATGTGTGGTTGCCTCTCACATGCCCACAACTGGGGACCTGGCCAGCAACCCAGGCATGTGCCCTGGCTGGAAATGGAACCAGCAACCCTTTGGTTTGCAGGCCAGTGCTCAATCCACTGAGCCACACCAGCCAGGGCTGAACCTCTTTTCATATTCTCTGTGAAATGATACATTTTATCTTGTATTGTAATTATTATGGTGGCTGTTCTATTTATCATTTTGGCCTTAAATTTCATGGTGTTAAAAAATGAGTCTTATCCCTAAATGCTTGTTCCACAGAATTTAGCACGATGCCTTATATGACATAAAGATTAAATATTGCTTGAATGGACGGATGTTCATTTGGGGGAGGATGTTACTTTTTCTTTTAACTAAGTTTAAAAATCTAATTTTATCCACTTAATACAGTCAGAATGCTCTTTTCTAACTTCCTTTTTACTTTCCAGTTCCCAGTTCCTAGGGGCTATACCAGCATTTTATGTTTTCCTTCCAGAGACCACAAATATTTTTGTATCAAGGAAATAGTTCTGCTGAGTTAATAAAATGTCCTCAGAGGGTTTTGAATAATTAGCAGAAGTTAAAATAACTGAGTCAGCAACATAATAATTTAAAAATGGTATTCTCATTCCTTTCTCTGTAGCCTTACCTACTCAAATATTCAAGTGCTACCTTGTTGTGCCTGGCAGAGACCCTGACCCCGATCCCGCTCCTGCACACACATCCACACACAGATCCTGACCCCGTCCCACTCCAGCAGCACACACATCCACGCACAGATCCTGACCCTGACCCCTGTCTCTCTCCAGCACACACATCCACACACAGATCCTGACCCCATCCCACTCCAGCAGCACACACATCCACGCACAGATCCTGACCCTGACCCCTGTCTCTCTCCAGCACACACATCCACACACAGATCCTGACCCCATCCCACTCCAGCAGCACACACATCCACACACAGATACTGACCCTGACCCCTGTCCCACTCCAGCACACACATCCACGCACAGATACTGACCCTGACCCCTGTCCCACTCCAGCACACACATCCACGCACAGATCCATAAAATACTGAGGGGAGGATAGAGTTACAGAATGCTAGGACTGAAAGTAAACTTAGCAATCCTCTTGCCTTGTCTCTACTTTTATTTTGCAGTTTTTGAAACTGATACTCAGCAGCTTAGTTGGCTTTACATGTACACCCAGAGGGGCTCTCAGACGCTGGGTCCAGTGGCTGCAGGCTGATACTGTTTTCACTCTGGAGAATCATCTGACTGACAAGCCTTTGGCGCCATTAACAAGGGGAAAGGCACTGAGAACCGGACACACTGAAGTATTAAAGACTGACAGAAGCAAAATTCCAATATAAAGCAATTGAACAATCCAATAGGAGTTATTTTAAATATTACATAGTATCTGCCTTGCAATGAAAGTATATATAAATCAGGGTTTTAAAGTCTTTCAGAACATTATCTCTTTTTATGACTCTCCAGGTGTTTTGACTAAAATATATCTCTACATTTAAGAAAAACAGAGAATTTTTAGTTTTATTTTTAATACTGGTTTGACTGACAATAACTTAAAATGTAACTAAAATTTGAAACGAAAATTCAACAATGACAGGAAAAGCAAATTCCAGAACCAAATTCTAATTATAGGATAACAGTCAGTAACAAGAAGGAATAAGTAAAATGATAAATACAAATAAGACAGAGATATAATAAGAATATATATACATGCATATATATAGTAGGTAATCAATGATTTGAAAAACAAAACTATTGGGGAAGACTGAAGTCAAAGGTCAGAAGGAGAAACATAGCCAACCTCTTTAAAAGAGGGGAAAATGACATAAAAATTCACTATTGGTTTAGAATGAATGTCTTAAGAATAAAGATAAATAGAGTGTGGAATATTTAGAAGAAGAAAGGTGCACATGGGGAGAAAACAAAAGAAATACAAGTTGGGAAGGAATAAGTGGAAATAGAAGAGCATGATCCCCCAACCATGAGGTATAGTGAGAAAAATAAGCTACCTGCTAGTCTTCGGGGATGCAGGGTTTCTTACCAGAAACTCGAGACAGTAGCTGAAGACTCCAGCACCAGTCTAGAGGCGTCCACAAGTCCTGTTCTGTCTTCACACTTAACCACAATCAAGTCATGAAGTATATTTAGGGAATTGGCTGAGACGTTTTTTTTCTTCTCTCTTCATTTGTGTTGCTAAAGGAAACGCCACACTTTTGACTGCTCTTTGACTTCACAGGAAGAGTTTCGAAATGAGTCATTTCTAAATGTACCGGATAAAAAAGTAAGAAACAGAAGTGGGCAAGCATCCTTCTCAGAAAGTTTTTGCAGGACAGAGCATGGTTAGAAAGAATTTCTTTATGTAAGCTACTCACTTTGTAAATGTTTTTTTCCCTGTTTTTTTGTTTTGTTTTGTTTTGTTTTAGAAATACATCAAAATGACCTATGATATGCGAGGGTCAGGAACAGGAATGGGGACAATGACCTGCACAAACCCATGTAATTAATCTCAAGTAACATCTCATAAATGCTTAACATGGTTAAAGAAATGTGCCATGCCAAAATCAAATAAATTAAACTATGTTCTTATCTGCTGAGACTCACAATCTTGTAGAAATATGCACCCATACACACACATACAAACAGTAATGAAACCCAGACTATAATGACATAAATACCAATAGAAGTAAAACTGTAGAATATAATGGTATAACCAAAATACCGGCGTGGCTCCCTGCAGTACCAAAGCCAATACTCAAGGGGCAGATGCTGATGTAAAAGAAAGTGGTTTATTTTCAGGTGCCGACATCCTGGAAGATGGAGGACCTCATGTCTCAAAGCCCATCTCCTAGGCAGAGTTCTTTTTTTTTTTTTAAGATTTAATTTATTTATTTTCAGAGAGAGGGGAAAGGAAGGAGAAAGAGAGGGAGAGAAACATCAATGTGTGGTTGTCTCTCATGTGCCCCCAACTGGGGACCTGGCCCAAAACCCAGGCATGTGCCCTGACTGGGAATGGAACTGGCAACCCTTTGCTTCATAGTCGGATGCTCAATCCACTGAGCCACACCAGCCAGGGCCAGGCAGAGGTTTTTATAAGGAGCAAAAAGAGGAGCAGAACAAAGAGATAGAGGGAGGAAGTTGAAAAGTTCTCTCTGTGCAGACGAGCACAGTCCATTCCGATAAGGCAAGTGATGGTCTGATTTGCATCATCCTGGTTTAGTCATTCTGGCTTCACATCGCCATGACTTTATGTCATCCTGGCTCCACGGATGAAGGTCCCAGAGCTGGGATGCATGAAGGTCAGAGTTCGTATCTTTTGAAGTTAGTTCCTAGGGTTCTCTTGATTTAAATTGTTGTTCAATTACAGTTGACTCTATTTCCCCCCCATTACTCTCCCCTTTCCTACCCACCCCCGACCTCCCACATTCAGTCCTCCCCCCAACCCCCCCATTATCTTTGTCGGTGGTCCTTTATACGTGTTACAACCATGCTGTTCATCTATAAGCTACATATTAGTCAAAATCAACACTTACAGAAATAATGTCAAAAGAATGGTGGGATGGGTTACAATGTCCCACCATTACAATTTTCCACTGTTACAACAGATCTGGATGTGTTTAGCCTGGGGCAATCTAAGAAAGTCTTATGGTAGAAATAAGATCTGAGCAGGTCTTTAAAAAAACTACAGGAATCCTATAGGTAGAAAAAGATGACAAGCTGTTTAGAGTGTAAGTGGAGCACAGTCAGAGGCAGGTGGGTGGGAGAGTGATTTAAGCTTTGGGGTACGAGCAGGAGTCTGGGGAATTAGATTGTGTTTCATCGTGAAACAGAGGATAAGATTGAAGTGGGACCTTGAGCAATGATTCCTGCTCAAACTATATTCACAAAGAATTCTCACCCATATCATTCTTGTACACATATGTATATGGATTAAAGTTTATTTGGGTAAAAAATATTTGAACATTCTTGCCTGTGGTAAGGGCTTCAACCCACATTAATCAACTTACTGTCCAAACAATACTATCTGCTCCTCTGCTTGTTTGCAGTCAAATCACTTTGAAATAGTTTTGGGGGGAAAGACCCAAGAAAAATGGCAAGAGTTGAGCTTTATTGTTTTATCTATTTGTTTATTTCCACTGTGATTATCTGATTACCAGAGTAACACATATTTATAAAAAATATTAATTGAAATAATACAGAAGTATAAAGGGTAAAAGAATGAAAGATTTTATTTTCAATTCTCCTGCCTGGGAGTACCTACTTCAAGGTTTGTTTTACATCTGACAATCCCATTTGATCAGAGGGAGAGACGCTGAAAGTGCATTTCAAGCAAAGGGGAAACATGAGCACATATTAAGGTGGAGGTGAGCTCAGACATGAGTGAATGACTCAGGAAAGTGGTTTGGTTGGAGTAAACAGGACAGCTAAGGACTAATGAAAGGTAAGTAGGAGGCCTGAGTTAGGATCCCAGCTCCGCCACTTACTAACTGTATGACTGACTGTACAGAAGTTATTCAAACTCTGTGTTTTTATTTCCTCACCTGCAAAACGGGGATTGTGCCAATATTGTCCATTGATACACAAGCCCATTCCCATTTTTCCATACTATTTCTGTACTGGAAGCCCGGATGCTACCTTTCCTAGAGTTTCTCCCCAGTGGGGTCTGAAAAGGCTCTGCCAGAGGGGCGTGGTCACGTGCTGTTGGAAAGTGAAGGGAAAGGGGAATCATTGCATTTGATGCTGGAACTTTGTGCACAGAGATTGCAAATCTATTTTAAAAGTAAAAGAACAAAAACTATAGAAGAGAATGAACATTAAAACTATTAAAAATGAAAGAGAGAAAGAGAGAGATTGAGACGTTTAGCTTTTGGTTTCTAAAGAGGCCGAAGACTCTGATGGGCTCCTGCAGCGGAGATGCAGTGTGGCCGGGGCGGCTGCGGGCGGCTGCGGGCTCTGACGGGATTAGCAGTTCCAGCAGCAGCCACAGGCCTGGGAGTTCCTGGATTTTGGCTAAACAGCAGAAAAAAGCCCCCAGCCTCAAGGACAATTTAACCATTCTAGATAATACCCTTTTCCACTTTTCTCTTCCAATTTTAGGCAAGCAGCCTCCTGCAGTTTTATCATCTTCTCATTTACTTTTCTAGTCCTTCCCATACTTTTGTATCCAAGTCCTTGTATTAAATACCCTGTTTGAAGTACCTATAATGGTTTCTATACTCCTGGCTGGGCAATGACTAAATCAAATATTTGCTGCACCTACTCTACAGGATTATTAATGTGAATAAATTAATACATGCAAAGCATGTAAAACAGTGCTGGCATTCAATAAATGTTAGCAGTTATTATGTTGAAAAACCAATGTGGCTTTTAGTCACCCGTTAGAGCACAACTAGTCCCTCATCTTGGACATGTAGCAAGTTATCGGCCGACCGCTCCCTTCCCGTTCTGTCAAATCAAATCCAACACACGGTCCTCAGTGAGGCAGATTAGACGTGCTCACTGCTCTCTATAACATAACTGCCTAACTATGCACATAGCTACAGAAAAACCAAGTAGGAACACAAATCGGAGAACAAAGCCACCCAGAAACTAAAGTAATTCCATTGAAAATTAAATTAAAATCTATATAACATACCATCTAATATACTTATAACAGCAAATGTCCAGTGCACTTATGCTTAGATCTTGAAGAAATCAGACATATTTGGCATTAAAAAATCATTCAAATATGAATGGTTTAAAGAAAATTTAACCAACTTTGCTTCTTCAATGAATGTTTTGGCTATTGATTGTCTATTGTAGTATGTACTAGGACAGCCAAGGAAAGGAGACTGAAAGGGTAGAAAATTGAGTTTAATTAACACTTTTTGTGACTTTAGTTACAAAAAAATGAAAGTGGACAAAGGCATGGGGCTTCAGTTTGTGTTTATCTAATCCAATAAGAAGAGATAGGAACTTTGCGGGGAGAGGATTCAGAACCATTGAGGGGTAGATGGCTCTCATAAATTGTGTAGGTCTAGATAAACTTTTGAGTAAATTTTGCTACATTAGGTTAGCTATCTTATTTGTGGATTATTTAGAAAAGGTCTTCATTTTCTTTCTCCTTTGCCTCTCCTTCTTCATTTCATGTCCAGGAGTATGCATGTGAAAGAATATAGTGTTACACAGACGTCCTGGGTTAGAAAACCATTCATTTTCACCCTCTGTACGGCAAAACACCTAGTTCTTCACCTCTAGTGTGTTTCCTTTATTTTCACACAGTTGACACCACTTAATGACTCTTATATTTCCTGCATCACAATTCTGTGATGCCAGCTGCATTTCACAGAATTTAACTCAACTCTAACACTACCAGCTGATAGCGTCAGATAACGAATTTTACAGCCTCAGTCCCACAAGACTGTCCGTCCCCCACCACAGATGCCAATCTCAGCTAGTAGGTCCCCAGGCTAGCTACAGCTTCAGCTCTACTTTGCTACAAATCAGAGGTTTCCATACTCACCCCCTGCCCTTGGAGTTGAGTGGCTCACAGGACTCAGGGAAACACTTACATACAGTTACCAGATGACTGAAGGACATGATAAAGGCCGAGGCAGACAGACAGATGGAGAGATACATAAGATGAGGTCTGGGAGCAACAGAACCACAGGAGCTTCTGTCCACGTGGAGCTGGGGCTGCATCACTCTCCCAGTGAAGCAGCTCCATTGAAGCTCTCCAAACCTTGCACTTTTGAGATTTTTTTAGAGGCTTTATTATGTAGATATGATCAATCATTAACTTCATTTTCAGCCCTTTTCCCTTCTCATGAGAGTTTGGGGCAGAAGATGGGACCTAAAAGTTTTAAGCTTCTAATCATGGCGTGGTCTTTCCACTGACTGACCAATCCTCATCTAGGAACCACCTGGCAGCCCACCCCGAGTTGCTTCATTAGAACAAAACATACGCCCATCATTTAGAAAATTACAAGGTGTTGAGGAGCCCTGTGTCATGAATGGGGGTCAAAGAACAAATATTAGAACAAGAGATGCTTCTAGTGCTCTCATCAGTTAGGAACTTACAAGGGTTTTAGAATCCTGAGTCAGGAACTGGGAGAAGAGACCAGGATATAAATTTCTTATTATAAATCACACACCCATTTCAGGTGAAATAAATGCTCCTTCTAAATCTCTTCAAGTCATTTTACACAGGGCACATTTGTCAGTCATTTTGGGGACAATGGTGTTGAAATGGTAACTCCATTCTAGTTATCTTCTCTGTTGTATAGCTCCCGAAATACTAATAATGAACGTGTCAGTGTTTATATTTCCCTAAACAAACATGATAAATCTTATTTTCAGGAGTAATTGAAGGTTTATTTACCAGACAGTGTGTTGTATTTCATTAACTGATTTTGTTGAACTTTCATAACACTTTAACGATGAGATAGGTACTAATATTAGTACCCGATTGCCAAAAAGGACACTGATGATGCAAAAAGACTAGTAAGTTGTCCAGGTTCACACACAATGTCAATGGCAAAATTAGAACCAGACAGGTGGCCTTCAGAACCTATGCTCCTAGCCACCATGTTCTCTGTGAATGTTGATGCAGTAACTGCTCCACCTAGTTTAATGTGTGTCTCTGCTTAAAGACATCTTTTTAAAGATTGTATTTATTTATTTTCAAAGAAAGGGATGGAGAAAAAGAGTTAGAGAAACACTGATGTGTGGTTGCCTCTTGCGTACCCCCTACTGGGGACCTGGCCTGCAACCCAGACATGTGTCCTGACTGGGTGGTTTGCAGGCCAGCACTCAATCCACTGATCCACACCAGCCAGGGCTGTTTAAAGACATTTTAATTAACATATATTGTTGATTCATTAACATTGACCTCTCCACCAACAATAGCAAATTTCATTCATGCCTGAATGAAATTTATCTAACATGTATTTTCTCCATAAGGCACATCACAGCCCTCTTACATTTAGGGACACTACACAGCACTTCAGCACTATGCTTGGAGGCCATTTTAAACAGCAAAATCACCAAGAAAAAGCACAAAAGTGCAAAAAAATATTGACACTAAATAGACCTAGACACTAAAGGACACTTGCTTCCAATATGAAAACTGAAACAGGAAGGCAGGGCAACACCTTGTGTGACCCCAACTGTGTGAGTGCATGTCCAGTGACTCCTGTTTCTTTGCCACCCTGTACGTGTCCAGGAAAAACTGGGAAAGTCCAGTGGATGTTGATTTTGTGATTACAAATGGGTTTAGTGAATAGGAAAATTCACACATATGGAATCCATGAATAATGAGGACCTACGGTAACTGCTAAAACTCTTGAGTATTCTGTCCATATTCTAGATAGAGAAGTTCGAGGGAGAAGAAATGAATTACTGAGGCAAAAATGCATAATGGCTAAAGACCTGGGCTTAAAGACACTTAGATCCATGTCTGCCACTGGTGACAGTGGGAAATTTACTTAATGACACTGCATCAGTTTCTTCAACCTGTAAAATGGGAGAGATAATAATAGTATCCATTCCTTGTGAGGATTAATGATATAATGCACACAGCCATGTAGAATAATACTCAGTCCTGAACTAATGTTAGTCATTACAATAATTCAAACACAGGCATAGGAATACTAATAGTACATTCAAACATTTAAACACAATGTTTAAATGGCAGCTATTGTGTTGGTATTAGAAAGTTAGGGGTTTTCCTCTGACAAGTTAGGGTTGCTCTTCCAGCCAAGATGGAGGCATAGGTAGACACACTGTGCCTCCTTGCACAACCAAGATAGGGACAACAACAATTTAGAAACAGAATAACAACCAGAACTGACAGAAAATTGAGCTGTATGGAAGTCAGACACCCAAGGAGTTAAATTAGACACATTCATCCAGACCGGTAGGAGGGGTGGAGTCCGGCAGCCTGGCACAGGTCGCAGAGCAGAGAGCAAAGAACAGAGAGCGTTGGGACTGGATGTGTAAGGCAACTGGGGCGCGCAAGGCAATCGGGGCATGCAAGACTGCAGCGGGCAGACCCTGGGCGTGCAGGCAGTGGCTGGAAAACTCCGGCCAAGGGGTGGCAACCAGCAGACCCA
>JAPYXV010006000.1:0-10119 GCA_028533065.1 Trachops cirrhosus | reverse complement strand
ATTTTTTTCATCTAGTTTGTGACCAAAATCAAGCAATTCTGTGAGCTTCCTGATCACCAGTGCTTTGAACTGTGCATCTGATAGGTTGGCTATCTCTTGGTCACTTAAAAGAATGGGTTCTGGGGCTTTCAATTCTTCTTCTGATTGAGCCATCTCTTTGCTGTTCTTTTTTTTTTTTTTTTTGGTCTTGTTGAGCACCTGTAGTGAGGGGCAGGGCTTTAGATGTTCACCAGGGTGGGGCACCCCAGTTGCTGGGTTGTGAGGCTGTATGTGGGGGCGGGGTCTGAGAAGGAACAATGGCACTTGCTCCACTCTCTGTAGGACCTCAGACCCTTCTGCCGCTATTCACGAGCTAACTGGGCCCCTCTGGTGCCAATTTCCATGTGGGTGGGCCTGTGCACCCCACAGGACCTTTCTTTTCAGTCAGTACCCCAAATCTTTATTTCCCAGTGCTGGAACCCTGAGTTGGGTGCAGTGCCTTGCTTCCCAATGGCCACCTCGCTGGGTATGCCAGTCGCCAGCCCCCTGGCTGGGGCCGCCAGCCAATGCCGCTTGTGCACCCAGGGTCTGCACGCTGCAGTCCTGCACACTGCCCCGGTTTCTCTGCTCTCTGCTCCATGTCCCTCTCCTGGCCCAACTCCACCCCTCCTACCAGTCTGGATGAAAGTGTCTATTTTAACTCCTTGGGTGTCCGACTTCCATACAGTTCAATTTTCTGTCAGTTCTGGCTATTATTTTGTTTCTATATTGTTGTTGTCCCTATCTTGGTTGTGTGAGGAGGCACAGTGCGTCTATCTATGCCTCCATCTTGGCCGGAAGGTGTCCCTTTCCTCAGTTTTTGTGAGAGTTTACGAAGTGCCTCTTCATGCAAATTTCCACACAATTTCCATTTTTTGTCTTTTGGATAGTTTGTCAATGCCAGGTTTCTTTCCCTCTTAGAAATATCCCTTCTGCATCCCTCCTACCTCCTACCTTACCCTGGGCTGGTTGCTCTTTAGGGCTTCTACACAATTCTTATTCTGAAACTTTCAAAGAACGGTTTTCATCCTTGTCTGCACATTGAAATCACATGGGGGACTTTAAAATTCACTGGTGCCTGGGTCATGCCCTCAGATGTCCTGCTGTATTGAGGCCTGGGCTTCAGGGCTTTTAAAGCTCCCCACGTAATTCTAGTTTGCTGCCAATGATAAGAACCACTGCTGTGAATTCATCAGGGGAATAGTTGTTACTGCATTCATATGTTGGGTTCCTGATTTCTAGATTTCATCTATATTCTTGCTGTATTATTATTATTTTTTCTTTCAACGGAGGCTAATATTTAGTAGCTTTTCAAGAGAAGATGCATGTTCAGATTCTTGCATATCTGAAATTATCTTTATTCATCTCTTATTCTTACTTTACAACTTTCTGGTAAGTATTCCAAATTGAAACTAATTTTTCTTCAGAATTTTTCATGCATTGCTCTTCTAGCCTTGAGTATCATTTCCTGAGAAATCCAAGGCCATCTGAATATCAGGCTTTATATGAGGGATTTTCCCTGCTTCCCCTGGAAATACTTTAATATCTTCTTTTTTCCTGGTATTCTGTAATTTATAGTAATATGCCTTAGTGTGGGATCATTGTTATTCCTTTTCAAAAATAAAGGAAACTTATTCCTAGCTTTAGATGATTTTTTGTGTTATTTCTTTGATTTATTTCTCTTCATTTTCTCTTATTAGAATTCTTGTTATTCAAATATTATGCCTCCTGGATTTATTTTCTAACTTTTTCATAAAAAATTACTTTTCTGCTTTAACTTATTCTTGATGACTCCTGCCCACCCCCCACTTCCTGGCATATTGAGTTAGAAAAAAAATCCCAGTCCTTTCCCTTCTGCATGTCCCTTTTACTCACATAACTACTATACTCTCAACACTTCTGACACCAGATGTATGGTTTTTTTTTTCACATTGAGTAATTTTGTGACACCAGTTAGGTGCCCTACAATTTAACTCAGTTATGACCCTGTCTACCTAGTGATGGTGTCAGTTTCCACTGTTTAAGGGCTTAGTCCTACAGGACTGCCTCCACCTCAGATGCCAGTCACAGCTAGTAGGTCTGTAGGTTACTCACAACTGTAGTCCAACATGGCTACAAAATTTGAGGTTCTGTGAGTTTGATCAATTTTCTACTGCAGCTTACAGAACTCAGGGTAACACATCTATCAGTTTATTAAAGGATATGATAGGGGATCCAAGATGGTAGCATAGTAGGTAGAAGCTATGCTAACCTCCTGCAAGCACCAAACTGGAACTAAAACTAAATTACAGAAAAATCATGCTGAAATACCAACTAAACAATAGCTGGAGAAAAGCCTTATAACCAAGGACTTACAGAAGAAACCACATCAACACAATTTGACTGGTAGGAAGTATAGAGGTGTGAGAGGGCTGGCTGGGCTCCCACAAGTGCAGCTGAAGCTCTGGAGGGATATTGCAGCACCTGTTGGAGGGGGGTGTTGCCTGAGAAGTGTGGGGTCTAAACCCCAAATTGGGGTCCCCAACTTAGAGCACCAGAACCAGGAAAAGAACTCAAATAACATCCAGCTGTGAAAACAGTTGGGTTTCTCTCAGCCAGAGAGAGACAACTATAGATAGAGAGGGCCTCTTAAAGGGCCAATGGACAAAGTTTCATTTGCAGCCATTTACCCTGGGCTCAGGCAGAGGGAGGGCAGAGTGTACTAGATGTGAGAGGAGTCTGGGGTTGACTGGAGGCTTTCAGAAGAGAGCTGAAGGGTCAGTTGCCAGGATCCCTGTGCTGAGTCATTCCACATACTGTAGAAACCATCTTTCTTGGGCAGACACTCCTCTTCAAGAGGCATCAGTCTGGGGAGAAGCAATAGCCCCACCTGCAGGAATCCCTCTCACCCCACTCTGTGGAGCTTAAGCCAGGCTGAAGAGGAGTACATTTGGAGGCAATTTCAGGGCTTAAGCCTAACAGAAATGCTGAGATCAATGGTGGATCTTTGGGTCTAAGACTTTAGCTGACCATCTTCCAGGCCCAGAGATATTGAAAGCTGTCCTTGGTGCACAGCCTTGTTTTTTCTGCAAACATCCAGGCCCAGCAGATAGAGCCACAAGCTGTGGATCACTGATAGCACCAAACAGGTTGTCCAGAGCCAGTCAAAGACAGTGTCTGACATAGGTTTGCACCAGAGTCTTTGCAGATCTAAAATAATATGTAGAAACACATTTAAAGAGGTAGCCAAAATGGGAAGACCAAAAAAAGGCCAAAAATGAAAACAAGAGAATTCTCTAGAAGAAGAGGTAAATGAAATGGGGGAAAGCAATTTATCTGATACAGAGTTCAAAGAAATGATTATAAGGATGCTCAATGGCTTAAAAAAAGACAGATTACACCTAGTGAAATTGAAGCAGTAATCAAAAACTCCCAACAAACAAAAGCCCTGAACTGGATGGCTTCATAGGTGAATTTTGCCAAAGATTTAAGAGGAACTAGCACCTCTTCTTCTTAAACTATTCCCTTGAGAAATTTTCTCTTGAAAAAATTTCAAGAGAATGGAAGATTCCCAAGCTCATTGTATATGCCAACAATATCTTAATTCCAAAACCATATAAAGATACTACAAAAAAGAAAATTATAGGTCAATAACCTTGATGAACATAGATACTAAAATCCTCAACAAAATATTAGCTAACTGAAAACAGCAATACATCAAAAAGATCATACATTATGGTCAAGTGAGACTTATTCCAGGGGTGCAGGGTTGGTACAACATGTGCAAATCAATAAACGTGATACACCACATAAACAAAATGAAGAATAAAAACTACATGATCATATCAATAGATGCAGAAAACATTTGATAAAATTCAGTGCCCACTTATGATAAAAACTCTCAGCAAAATGGGGAGAGAGAGAACACACCTAAACATAATACGGGCCATTTATGGCAAACTCACTACTAGCATCATCCTCAATGGGCAAAAATTACAAACTTTCCTCTTAAGATTGGGAATAAGATAGGGATATCTGCTTTCACCTCTCTTATACAACATAGTACTGGGAGTCATGGCTGTAGCAATCAGACAAGGAGAAGAAATGCATACAAATTGGAAAGGAAGAAGTAATACTGACTTTATTTGCAGATGACATGATAATATACACAGGGAGCCCCAAAGATTCCACCAAGAAACTATTAGAACTGATGAATGAATTCAGCAAAGTAGCAGGATACAAAATTAATATCCAGAAACCAGTTGCATTTTTATATGCCAATAATGAACTAACAGAAAGGGAAGTTAAGAAAACAATCACATTCACAATTGCTATAAAAAGAATAAATACCAGGAATAAATCTAACCATGGATATAAAAGACAAGTACTTGGAAAATTATAAGACACTAAAGAAATAAACTGAAGAAGTTACAAGTAAGTGGAAGCACATACCATGTCTTTGGATAGGAAGAATTTACATTATTAAAATGGCAATGCTACCCAAAGTAATCTGTAGATCCAGTGCAATTCCTATCAAGATTCCAATGACATATTTCACAGACCTAGGACAAATATTTCAAAAATTTATACGGAATCACAAGAGGCCCCATAGAGCAACAAAAATCCTAACAAAGAAGAGCAAAGTTGGAGGAATCACACTACCTAATATCAATCCTTACTATAATAACATAGTAATAAAAACAGACTGGTACTGGCATAAAAACAGACATATAGATCAATGGAACAGAGTAGAGAGCCCAGTAATAACCCACACCTTTATACTCCATTAACATTCAACAGAGGAAGCAAGCACATACAATGGGCTAAAGATAGTTTATTCAATAAATGGTGTCGGGAAAATTGGACAAATATGTGCAGAAAAATGAAAGTAGACTACCTTTTTATGCCATGCACAGGAATAAATTCAAAATAGATTAAAGACTTAAAGGTTACACCCTAAAATCCTAGAAAAAAACATAGGCAGTAAAATCTCAGACATTGCTTATAGCTATATTTTATCAGATATATTTCCTAAGGTAAGGGAAACAAAAGAAAAAGTAAATGAATGGGACTACATCAACCAAAAAGTTTTTGCACAGCAAAGGAAAATATCAACAAAATAAAAAAACAACCCACTGAATGGGAGAACATATTCACCAATGATACATCTGATAAGGTGTTAATATCCAAAGAACTTATGTTCTTTATAAATCAATACCAAAAAACCAACCCAATTAAAAGATGGACAAAGAACCTGAATAGACACTGTTCCAAAGAAGATTTTTGTTGCTATATGGGGCCTCTTGTGATTCCGTATAAATTTTTGAAATTTTATGAAAAGATGCTCAATGTCACAAATCATCAGAGAAATGAAAATTAAAAGCACAATGAGATATATCCTCACACCAGTCAGAAAGGCTATCATCAATAAATCAACAAACAAATGCTGATGAGGATAGGAGAAAGTGGAACCCTTTTGCACTGTTGGTGTGAGTACAGATTGGTGCAGCCACTGTGGAAAGCAGTTCAGAAATTCTTCAAAAAGTTAAAATGGAATACCTTTTGATCCAGAAATTCCACTTCTGGGAGTATAGCCTAATAAAGTCAAAACACTAATTTGAAAGAACATGAGCACCCCTGTGTTCATTGCAGTGTTATTTACAATCACCAAGGTATGGAAGAAGCCTGTGTCCATCAGTAGTTGAGTGGATAAAACAACTATGGGACATTTACACAGTGGAATACTACTCAGCTATAAAAAAGAAGAAAAATTGATCCTTTGTCACAGTATGATTGGACCTGGAGAACATTATACTAAGTGAAATAAGCCAGTCAGAGAAAGATAGATACCATACAAATTCACTCATATACAGAAGCTAATGAACAAAAGAACTAACAAGCAAAATAGAGACTGACCTATAGATAGGAGCATGTTGATAGCTATGGGGGCAGAAGTCGGGTTGTGAAGGGACTGAGCAAAAAAGGAAAAACAACTCATGGACATGGGCAACAGTGTGGTAATTGCAGGGGGTGTGGGCAACAGGACAATATAAGCAGTATAAATAGTAATGGAAAAATACAATAAAAAATAAAAATAGTGAGGACATGATAAAAGATACAAACAGCTAGACAAAGATACCTGTAGGACAAGGTCTAGGAGGGTCCTGAACACAAGAGTTGTGTCCCCATGGAGTTGAGGTGTGGCCACCCTCCTGGAACATACATGGCTGTGTTCTCCTAGCTAGATGTTTCCTGAATTCCTTTGTTTTTGAGATGTTTATAGAGGGTTTTTCACATAGGCATGATCAATTATTAACTCCATCTCTAGCTCCTTTCCTCTCTCTAAAGAATGGGGTGGGTGGAGCTGAAAATTCCAAGCTTCTAATCATGGAGCCACTCAGAGTCACCTCATTAGAACAAAAGATGCTACTTGTGCTTTTAAATCACTTGGAAAATTATAATGATTTTAGGAGCATTGTTTAAGAAACTGGGAGCTGATACATAATGTCAAGAAAATATGTGAGAGATAGGAAAAAAAGTATACACACACACACACACATATATAATTTCTTCTAAGTATTTTAGTGGTTTGTCTTTTGCAGAGGGAGAGGAGATAGTTTTAATTGCCAAGAGTTTTTTTTTTCTGTGGCTATTTGAAAATAACAATCACTTCTTGTTTCATGAATAAAATCTCAACTTCTTCCTCTCAAAGAAAAGGGCAGAGAGCATATGAAAACTTCAAGTAAGGACTTGCCAGTCAAGATGACATCATAGGCAGACCTCTGAAGAGGCAGACATGGCTCACCTCTTCATACAACTACATCAAAATTACAACTAAAATATAGAACAACTATCACTCAGAACTGTCAGAATGGAAGTCTGACAACTACAGAATTAAAGAAATCACTTCCATCCAGACTGGTAGGAGGGCGCAGAGGCAAAATAGGTTGGTTCCTCACCCTCACATGGTGGATAAAAATTTGAGATGGATACCTGGGGAATGAGGAGTCCCACACCAGACCCCCAGTACAAGGTTCCAGTGCCAGGAACATAAGTCCTCACAGCCTCTGGCTGCAAAAAAAACAGCAGGGATTGAGTTGGTGGAAAAATCTGCTGGATCCCCAAGTAGTTCCTCTGAAAGAACCCCACAGACTCAACCACTTAGACTCGCTCCCTCTGAGCTCCAGACCTGGGGTGGCACCTTGAAAGGCACCAGAGATATACAGGGAGAAACTGAAGTGTCTGGCATCAAGGTGAGCAGAGGCCATTGTCCCTTTTCTAAGCCCTCCCCTCAAAGAGACAGCAAACTGGTGCCCATATCTGAGACTCCATTGTCCTGCTTAATACTGTTTGACCCAGTGTTATAGAAACACTCTAATGAAATCCCCAGGGACTACACCCCACCCAACTTATGGGCCCATGCAAGCTGCTTTTCAATATGAATGGCTGGTATTGGCCATGTTTCACAACTTCCTAAATCCCATCAAAAAAGCAACAGCTGGTCAGTGAGTCCTAGCCCCTATACCAGCAGCAGGCAGCCTAATTTCACAGCTTGGCTTCACCTGGGTATCTCCAAGCTCAGCACAAGTACACCATCTCAGATTGCTTGATAGCTCAGGCAGTGTGGTCCCAGGCAAAACACAGGTGGGGGCTGACCTTAGCCTGTCCCACCCAGAAAACCCTAGGGCCAGTGCACCAAGTGGACAGCTACTGACCACAATGGAGCACCACCACCCTGCCCCTGCACAGCTGATCCTCCATGGAGGGCAGAGGTTTGTGGTCAGTGCTCATAGCCAGACCTTGCAACTGACTGGTCTGGGTAAATCCCTCCCATTGATCTACCACCAGCAACAAGTCTCAACTACAAGAGGAGGGTATACTCAGTTCACATGAAGGGCACACCTCAAGTACCCTGCTTGGGTGATAGGGAAAGCTATGCCACTCTACCCTACAGGACACCTACTATATTAGGCCACACTACCAAGTCATGGAGTCAAAGCAGCTCTACCTACTACATAGAAACAAACATAGGGAGGCTGCCAAAATGAGGAGACAAAGAAACATAGCCCAAATGATGAACAGATCAAAACTCCAGAAAAAGAGCCGAAAAAAGTAGAGATAAGCAATCTATCAGCTGCAGAATTCAAAACACTAGTTATAATGATGTTCAGGGATCTTAGGACCTCAACAGCAGAAAAAAGATCCAGTCAGAAATGAAGGATACACTAATTGAAATAAAGACCAGTTACAGGAAAACAACAGTAGAGTGGATGAAGCCAAGAATAAAATCAATTATATGAATCATAAGGAATCAAAAAACAACCAATTAGAACAACAAGAAGAAAAAATAATTTAAAAAAATGAGGACAATACATACAGCCTCTCAGACAACTTAAAGTGGTCCAACATTCACATCATAGGGGTTCCAGAAGGAGAAAAAAAAAGAGAGCAAGAGCAAGAAATTGGAAATCTATTTGAAAAAAAATGAAAGAAGACTCCTCTAATTTTGTGAAGGAAATAGACATGCAAGTCCAGGAAGCACAGAGAGTCCCAAACAAGACGGATACAAAGAAGCTCACTCCAAAACACATCATAATTAAAATGCCAAAGGTTACAGATAAAGAGAGAATCTTAAAAGCAGCAAGAAAAAAGAAGTTAGTTACCTTCATGGGACTTCCCATAAGACTGTCAGCTGATTTCTCAAATTTTGCATGCTAGAAGGGATTGGCAAGAAATATTCATAGTCATGAAAAGTAGGGACCTACAGCCAAGATTGCTCTACCCAGCAAAGCTTTCATTTAAAATCTACGGCAGATAAAGAACTTCCCAAACAAGAAAAAAAACTAAAGGAGTTCATCATCACCAAAACATTATTATATGAAATGTTAAAGGGACTTATTTAAGAAAAATAATATTAAAACTATAAACAGTAAAATGGCAAAAAATACAAATCTATCAACAATTAACCTAAAAAACAAATTAAGCAAACAAGAACAGAGACAGAATGATGGATACAGAGAACGTTTTGATGGTTGCCAGATGGGAGTGGGCTGTGAGGGAATGAGTGAAGAAGTGAGGGGATTAAGAAATACAAATTGGTAGTTATAGCATAGCCAAGGGGATGTAAAATACTGTATAGGAAGTGGAGTAGCTGAAGAAGTTATATGCATGACTGATGGACATGAATACTGGTGGGGTGGTTGCCTGAGGAGGGGACCCTGGTTGGAGGGATGGCAAAGGGGGAAAAGTTGGGACAACTGTAATAGCACAATCAATAACATATACTTTTTTAAAAAGCAAAGAAACTTCAAGGAAGGTGGCCCAGAGGCTCAGTGCCCAGTATGCAGGATTTTTCAGAATCCTTTCGTTCTGAACCAGGGATTTGACTGCTGCTGGCTCTGTATGAGGTGTGTCTGGTTTAGTATAATGCAGAGAATATGTTTTTGATTTGTTGTCAGAGTTGGGAGAATTACATCTGAATTTTCAGGGTGGGAGCAGGCATGGGCACTTTCCTGTCATCCATCAGTCTCCCCCAGCAACTGGTACAAATATTGGACCCTCACATTGATCTGTGGAGAAAATTGGAGTCTTATACATGTTTTCTATTACCAGATAGCCAGTGAGCTGTCTTTTGGTTTCTGAAGATAGAGTTTATTTGTTTCATTTCCTCCTCTGTGTAGGGTAATTTTTGAGAGAAGGATGTAACAGAAGCATTTTTATTCCATCATCTTAAAATAGGAACTTAATGTTTGTCATGTGTTGAATTGTGTCTGCCTCCCCGCCAAATTTATATGTTAAAGTCCTAAACTCCAGCACCACAGAGTGTAACCTTATTTGAATACTGGGCCTTTAAATGATAATCAAGTTAAAATGAGCAAATTAGGGTGGGTTCTAATTCGATAGGAAAGTTATTTTTTAATGCATTTTATTGATTGTGCTCTTACAGTTGTCCCATTACCCCCCTTCATTCCCCTCCACCCTGAACACCCTACCCCACTCACATTCCCCCCTTTAGTTCATGTCCATGTGTCATAAGTTCTTTAGCTTCTACATTTCCCCTATGATTCTTGCCCTCCCCCTGTCTATTTTCTATCTACCTTCATTGCTACTTATTCTTTGTAC
>JAPYXV010000600.1:0-14972 GCA_028533065.1 Trachops cirrhosus | reverse complement strand
TTCAAGGAGTTCCTCATCACCAAGCCCTCATTATATGAAATGTTAAAGGGACTTATCTAAGAGAAAGAAGATCAAAACTATAAACACTAAATGACGACAAACAACTATCAATAACTGAATAGAAAAGCAAAAACAAAAACAGAAACAATGTTTTTAGCAAAACAACTAGAATAGGAACAGAATCACAGAAATGGAGATCGCATGGAGGGTTATCAGTGGGGAGGGGGAGGGAGAGAATGGGGGAAAAGGTACAGGGAATAAGAAGCATAAATGGTAGGTACAAAATAGACAGGGGGAGGTTAAAAATAGTATAGGAAATGGAGAAACCAAAGATATGTACAACCCATGAACATGAACTAGTGGGGGGAATGCTGGTGGAAGGAAGGTGCAGGGAGGTTGGGAATAAAGGGGAGAAAAAAATGGGACATCCATAATAGCATGATCAATGGAATATATTGAAAAAATAAAAACAAAAGCAATAAAACCACAAAGCCATAATTACATAAGATTTCGTGACATGAGGAAATGTTTACAATATTCTTGAATTTAAAAAAAGCATATTACAAAATGGCATGTACACTGTAATTCCATCTATAAAAATGTTACACAAATATGTATTTTAAAATGTATTGGGATTTAAACCAAAATGTGGTTTTCTCTAAATAGTGAGACTAAGGACAGGTTTTTTTTAAAAAACTGGTTTATAATTTATAAATTCTTTAGTGTTCTTTTTATTTTTGAGAAATGCATATACTTGTATAACCAAACCCTAATAAGGTGTACAGAATACTTCCAACACTCCAGAACGTTTTCTCATGCCCGCTGCCAGTCAATGGACATTTCTGCCCAGAAGCAACTGCTGATTTCCATCACCACGAGTCAGTTTTGGATATTCTAGAACAGCACATAAATGAAATTATACACTATCTATTTTGTGCCTGTCTGCTCTTTGAGATCAATCAATGTTGCATCAACACCATGTGATATCAATGTACCAGTAATTCCTTCCTGTTTATTGCTGAGTAGTATTCCACTGTATACCACAGTTCTTTTCTCTATTTATCTGTTAATGGACATCTGGGCTGCTTCCAATTTTTGGCTATTATGAAAAAAGATGCCATGATTATTCTTGTGTAAGAATCACTGTGGCTCTTTGAGGAAGATGTTGTGGCAGCTGTAGTAGAGCTCTGTCCCGCCCGCTCCTGCTTCTGACGCACCGCTGACTGCTCTCACTGAGAACGGTCAGTCAGGCAGCGACACCACAGCTATGGCTTTTAAAGACACTGGAAAAACACCAGTGGAACCAGAGATGGTGATTCACCAACTTAAAATTGCTCTAACCAGCTGCAATGTAAAATCTTTGGAGCACATGTGTGCTGACTTGCTCAGAGATGCAAAGGATAAGAACTGGGAAGTGAAAAGATCAGTTTGGATGCCTACCAAGACTCCACAAATCACTGGAGAAACTCTCTGTGGGGAAAGTGTTAGACTTGGGATCGTTTTCAGATGAGGATCCACTTGCACAGTCCTTCTGAGATTGTGAAGCAGATTACTTCCATCAGCATGGAGCAAGGAATTGAGGTTGAGGTAACTACTGCAAGATGCTTAAATTAACCTTTTTTTAAAAATATTTTATTTATTTATTTTTAGAGAGAGGAAGAGCAGGAGAAGGAGAGGGAGAGAAACATCAATGTGTGGTTGCCTCTCATGTGGTCCCCACTGGGGACCTGGCCTGCAACCCAGGCATGTGCCCTGACTGGGAATCGAACCTGAGATGCTTTGGTTCGCAGCCCCCGCTCAATCCACTGAGCTATGCCAGCCAGGGCTTAAATTAACCTTTTAAATAATTGACCATTAGTTGCTAAGAAAAAAAAAACTTTGAGGATGTATCTTTTTATTTCTCTTAAATAATGACTTAGGAGTGGAATGGCTGCATAGTACGGTGAGTATATGTTTAACTATTAAGAAACTGCCACAATTTTCCAAAGTATTTGTATTATGTCATCTGCTCAGTAGGAATGTGTGTTGAAAGGGCCTCTCCAACCTTTGATGTTCTTGATCTTTTTCACTTTAGCCAGTCTAATGGGTATGTAGAGTAATATCTCATAGTGATTTTAATTTTACCTATTATTTTTGTCTGTATTTTCTATATATTGTCTGAAATGAATGTGTAGTATAAACCAATAATCCCTTATCCAAAATTTTTTAGTTCAGAAGCATCTGGAGCACTGGCTGGTATTGCTCAGTGGGCTGGGCATCGCCCTACAAACTGAAAGGCTGCCAGTTTGATTTCTGGTAGGGGCGCATGCCTAGGTTGCAGGCCAGGTCCCCAGCTGGGGGCATGCAAGGGGAAACCGATTAATGTTTCTTTCCCTTCCTCTCTCCCTCACTTCCCCTCTCTCTAGAAAGAAATAAAATCTTAAAAAAAAAAAAAAAAAAGACTGGTTGGAACTCAGAATTTGGGGGATTTTTCATGTACTATGTATGTACCATGTAATTATGTAACATCTCCAGCAGGGTACTCAAATACCCTGTAATCTAATACACCGATATTCCTGCAGCAAATATGTGAATATGCACACTAAGTGGGATTAAGATTATAAATAGCCTCAGGTCAGGTTAGGTCAGGTTTTGCTACCAAATAAATTTTAGCACCAAGCTAATGAAAGCTAATATGAGTTTTTAAAGCTTTTTAAATCTTGGAATTAATGATATAGCCAAAACCAGTGCTCAGTTTTCTTGGATCTTTCAACTACCCCAAAGTTATACCCCCAAAACTGTTTTATATTTTGTTCTCCTTTATAAAATAAGTACCACTCATTTGTATTTCCCTATTATACTTATTTCAGATCTTAATTATTAAGTTACTTATTGAATGCATAAATGGTATCATCTTGTTCTCTCAGTGAGATACATCGCTTGACAGCAGAGGGTGGTATGAGTACGACTTTGAAGTTCCTCTAACACACTACACAGAGCGCAGACACAAACACACGCACACGCCAACCGACTGAACCCGCCTGAAGGCAGATTTTCACTTGAAAAGCTGCTGTAAGAGGAGTAAGAAGGACGATGCTCCCTCTCTACTTACCTTTCTATCTAAACAAACACATAGCACTTACTATGCTTCAGATGATGTCCTAAACACTTCACAAATACTGACTCATTAAAACTTCATGAAAACCCTATGGTGACATGTTATTAATTAACCTTTCTTTACAGATATAGAAACAAAGAGATAGGTTACATAACTTAAAGCTGCAGAGCTAAAAAATGGTAGATCTGGGACTTAAATCTAGATAGTCTGGTTCTAGACTGTATTTTTAACTACTATACTAATCCTGAAAATAATAAATATACCACATACCTACATATACACAAAAGAAAAAATAAAAACACTATTAAAGAATTTTGCAGTATTTCAATGCTGTCTACTTTGAATTCTGCCAATCTTCACAATAATGCTGTGTGGAAAACAATGCTACAGAAGAAAAAAAATAGACTAAAGCATGCCTTAAGTCTATAGTTTCTTGAGGGCCTGACCTATATTTTATTCAATTCTGTATCCTTAAGTTTCTGCCACATTGCCTGGCACACAGGTACTTAATGTTGATTTTTGTTTGACTGACTGAGTAGTTAGAACAGATTTCTTGACTTCTAATTAACCTGTTATCATCAGGACTTTGCAGCCCCAGGCTCAAGTACAATAACTAGGACATAGTAAGTGTTCAAAGCATAAAAAAAATTGCAAAGATTTCCAATCTAGATTTACTAACTACCAACCTAATCTTTCCACTGCCATTAGTAGCTGTTCTAATTCCCTGCCTTCAAGTGGAGAACCATTAAACACCAAAAATATACTTTTTTACTTAAAAATTTCCCTACTCCACCCCTTCTCTCTATCCTATGCTCTAGTTTCAGGCCATAAAACCTAAATAACTGCAACAGTCAAACTTGGGCATCCCTGTCTCTAGTCATGTGTTTCTCAAATATAACTTTCACAAAGTACTCTAAAAAATTACGTAATCTACAGTATGACACTGACCATACCACTCCACTGCCAGAACTTTTCAATGGTCCCCCATATCATAACAAAGACCATGTCCATCTACACAAGCTAGAGTCTACCCTTGTCCTGGCTTTTCTCACCTGCCAGTTTTATCTATCCCGCTTCTTGACTCAGATCCTATGCTTTAGGATCATCACACATTGCTTCCAAGCCCTCAGTACCTTCTGCAGTACCTTCTGCATCAAGACTGTTCTCATCCAGTCTCCGCACCTGTATTGTACTAGCTACTGTGCAGATGCCCTCTCTTCTGGGAATCCTTTCCTGATCACCACCCCTCCGTGGTGCTCTCATAACACCCTGTACTTGCCCATCATCATTCTGCTTTGCTGTCATTTGTTTACATGGTTTCCTTGAGGGCCAGATCTATGTTTGACTCACTCTGCATCATTAGTTCCTGCCACGATGTCTGGCACACAGGAACTTAATGTATTTTGGTGGATTTACTAATAGAACAGGTTTTTGGACTCCTAATTCAGTGGTCTTTCTATCAATTGTTCAGGAAAAGGCTTCTTCTATAATACTGATTATTCTATTGAAAATGTTTGCTGTCAATACATTATTATATTCTTAAATAACTTATTAAGGAAGATGCCCAATAAATCAACTTTGTGAACATTAAGCAAAAGTTGGACAAATAAATTATCAGAGTGACCATTCTTCATTATGGAGTTCATCTTTAAGCTCTGTTTCATATGTTCAAAGAAAAAGCAATACATTATTTCCCATCTTTCATTTGTATGAAAGCTTTAGAGGAAAACATCTACATCTTTTCTGTGCTTTGAGTAGTGCTTAGGACTATTATAGTTACCTCAATAAAAATTAAGTATTCCCACAATACACATAGTTCTACAAAGTCCTGTTTTTCCTATTACGACAAAATAACTAAGTAGGCTCTCCAAAAAGGGGAGATAAATCTTCAGGTAGTTCTTACAGTATTAGTTTTTTCTGTTTAAAATTTTATTTTACTGAGAACAGACTGGAGAAATTCTGGCGGTCTCACTTGGCTAAGAGAATAATCACACCAGGGGCGCTACTGCTGTGCTGTCCGGGAGCGAACATTAAAACAAGGCAGCACTGCACAGGTAATACGTATCACTTACTGTCTACACGGTTTTCTTTTTTAATTTTAGAGATTTGAATATAAAATATACAGATTATCCACTTTGCTTCATTTTCAAAATGTAAGCAAAAGCAAATTACATTTTAAAAATACTTTTCAGAAAAGTGGGTTTCAAGAACTGCCATTACCATTGTGCACATAGGTGAGCCTTCTTTCTTCTCTGGTTACAATGTTGGAGATCCAAATGTCATTGCTGTGTATGAAAGCAATCCAGTCTGGGTCGGCTGGGCATAGTTTTGGATCCATTCTAATGTTGGGACAACTAGTCTCCACTAAATTGGGCCGTAAGGGTTGTTGCTAGAAAAGTAAACATTTTAAGGCAAGAATCAGGTTAATACACACGTACTCATTTGCCAGTACTCTTCCTAGAAAATAATAATTCCAAGTAAAATGTCAACTATACATTTTTGGGATAACTATACCCCAGAAAAAATATTTTCATACACCTTAACTTATAAGGAAGGAATCATTTTTTTAAGTATGAATTAGAAAGCGAAGCATAACAGGAGAGGAAATAAAGATGATATAACAGCACTTCATAAATTTTGTTGCCCAAACCTATTTCATAGAATAGTTATTTATGAAATACTTTTATCAAACACTTATTATTTTATTTATTAAACATTTCAAATTCATTTTACCAATATAAAATAGTTGGCTCATAAAAATCTCACGAAAGCCAGAATCATCACAATTCTATCAAAAGAATAGTTCTAGTAGCACATAAAAAATTGCCTGGAATAAAACCAAACATGTAAACCATTTATTAAGATGAATTAAGCTTTTAAGGGTACCAAACATGGATTGCCTTGTGATAATATCCTCCCAGACCTCCCTTAGCGCTCAAAAAGTGGGCATCGATGCCCTTTACTGTATCTTCTTACACAGCAAGTGTTTTTAGCATTTAAAAACTGTATATTAGTGTCACTGGGAAAATGAACTCTTAAAATTGAAAATTAACACCCAAATTTCTTGTTTTCTTTACTACTAAATTTCTTAGTTGATGGGTAAACAGAGTATTTTGGTTTGTTCAATTAACTTTCTGATTTGGGTGCAAATAACCTTTAGGATCCCCAAAATATATTTAATGAGTAATATTGCCAACTTACAGTAAACCCTTGTGGCCCTCCATCTTTTACATGATATATTCCACTACCAGCTTGAAAGAGGAATGTTCCACTTCCTTGGTGATAATCATAAGAAGCAATTCCAACTGTCCCAATGCGTTTTCTTTCTCTTAATAGTTCTTCTTCTCGAGAATACATTCCATAATCCAGTGTTGCCTAATGCAAAAGAAAAGAGAAATCACCTGTTTCAGTCTTCCGAAAACTTGATTTTGCTTTTAGCACTGAAATTCTAGCATCTCCAATATTATTTAGTCTACATTTTCAGTGACCCCAAAATTCACCAGCAACTTTAAGTAGATTAATTTGAGGAAGTGTGCTGAAAGATATCTTGGTAAAGGGTCTCTAGATGATTGTTATATACATTTGAGAACAAGAACTACATCTCATCACCTTGGCTTGGCATTCAAGATCTTCTACATTACTGAAATGTTACTTAGCAGTTTTACATGCAGTTTAGAGGTTTGAATCTAGGCCTTGACCCTCACTGGAAGTCTGACTTTGAGCAAGTAGCTTAATTTCTTCAAAAAGGGCAATACAAGAAATCAACCAATGAATGCATAAAAAGTACAACAAATCAATGTTTCTCTCCTCAAAAAAACAACAACAACAAAAAGTCTAGATAAGCTTCTTGGAAGGAATGTACTACTCCGAAATTAAGTCAGCACACTGAAAGGAAACATTGTTTTCAAAGATGGCAAATACAAATGTGTACTTGCAAGCATGAAATAATGTTAGATGAGATTAAAAAAGGGACAACTTTGGAATCCTGGTAAAAGCTCCCCTAGTTTCTTGTATTTATTGTACCCCTTTCTAAATATATTTTTAAACTTTTTTCATTTATTTATTTTTAGGCAGAGGGGTAGGAGGGACAAAGGGAAAGAGAAACATCAGTTTCTGATGTGTGTGGTTGCACTCACGTGCCCCCCAGTGGGGACCTGGCCCATAACCCAAGGCATGTTCCCTGACCTGACTGGGAATCCAACCAGAGACCTTTTGGTTCTCAGGCCAGCACTCAATCCACTGAGCCACACCGGCCGGGGCTCTAATTTATAAATTAAACTTTATCAGAGGTATATATAAACTGTATTACATGTATAGGAAAACACATAGTACATACAGGGCTCAGTACTATTTGTGGTTTCAAGCATCCACTGGGGGTCTTGGAATGTATTCCCAACAAATAAGTGTGTACAAGTCCTTGTACAGCCATACAAGGGAATATTAGTCAGCCATAAAAATAAATGAAGTATTGCTATTTGCTACAAAATGGATGAATCCAGGAAACAGTGTTAAGTGAAACCAGTCATGGAGGCCCACATATTGTAGAGGCAAATCTACAGTGACTCAAAGATTAGTGTTGCTCAGGCCTGGGGTAGGGAGTGGGGGGAGATGGGGAGTGCCTACTAATGGATTTCTTTTGGGGATGACAAAGTGTTCTAAAATTAGATTTGATGATAGCTGTATAACTTTGTGAATACACTAAAAACCACTGAACTGTGTATACTTTAAGTGAACTGCGTGGTATGTGAATTGTATCTCAATAAAGCTGGTTAAAAAAAGATAAGAATGCAAAAGCGTATTCCCTGTTAACATTAATCAAAAGAAAACTAGAATGGTTGTATAAATATTAAAGTCAACTTCACAGTAAAGAATATTGTTAGAAACAAAGAAAGTCATTTCCTAACAATAAAGGATTCAATTTATAAGGAGTACACAACAATCCTACCCACTTATGCACCTAACAAGTTTCAAAAGAATAAAGCAAAAACTAATGGAACCATAAGGAAAAATGGTCAATTCTACTATTATGGTTAGAGATTTCAACATTCTCTTTCAGTAACTGATAGAACAAACAGAAAGTCAGTAAAGACATAGAAGACTTAAACAATATAATAAACCAATTTGATCTAATGATCATTTATAGACCCAACAACAGCAGAACATGTAATCTTTTCAAGTAAACACAGACCATTTACCAAGATGAACCATATTCTGGGCCATAAAACAAGACTCAATAATTTGCAAAAGATTCAGGTAATCAAAGTATGTTCTCTGATTCACATCTACTTCAAATATAAAAGCCCATTTGAATTTTTGCCTCTAAATAAATGCTAAAAACATATACCAAATCACAGGAATAACAATGTCTAATCCTACCTGAAAAAGATCCAATAGAGGCTTCCAAGAAAGCATTAAGACTGCTGCTTTGTTGATGGTTTTGGGAATTTCAGAATAAAACAGTGTATTTTCTCTGTTCTCACCAGACATAGCTATAAGAGAAAACAATCTTTTTTAAAATCATTTTTTAAAATAGTGATCTACTGCAATCACAGTAGCAAGTACCAAATGTCTTCTATATCTGCAAATTTTTGTTCTCTACGGGATCTATAATATACATTAACAAGTAGGAGGTGCACACGCCATATGCCATGGGGATCTGCTGCAGTAACTCAGACTTCACAGAAAAACACCACGTTTCATTCTGATATTCAGATCTTAGTCCCTCTCAAAACAAACATAAAGGTATATAAAATGATATATGGACAAGTATTTTTTTTTGAAAATTGTTAGTCTCTTACAAGTTGGCAAAAGTATCATGAGATTCCAAATAAGCATGCTTTGTAACAAATTCAGATGACTACATTTCTTCTTCTTCTGGACCATTAAAGTACTTATTTAGAAATATATATATATATATGTCTAACTAAATTCTAGTTTTTCATTACAAATGTAATCACTAAGAAGTTTCAAATTAAAGTGTACTCATATTAAAACAACTCAGAACTGCTCTCTGATTTGCTAAAAATCTCTTCGTCTTCTATTGGGGAAGGGTGAAGGAAAGTGGTCTGTATTAAGTAGAAGCCAAGTCTATCATGCAATACTGACTGGGAAGATCCCAGCAGTGTACAATGACCTATCTACAAAAGAGAATAGAAATACTGATACACTCTGGTTTTGAAGATGTGAACCAAAGAAAACTCAAAGTAAAAAAAAAGCCCTTAAACCCTAAATGGCATTAGAAAGGTATCACCTCCAAAAAGCTAGGAGAGAGTTGAAGGAAGAAGAAAATTAATCTCACAGTCAGAGGAAGAAACTCTTGGGTGGAACGGAGTCTCAGCCTGGCACTTTGGACAAAGGCAGAGCAGACGGTCTGCAGAAGGGCAGGGTAACTTCCACACGTCCCATGCAAAGGCTGGAGATGAGCCCTGAATTATCCATATCTTCCTTTTCTCTTATTTCCCTAAACTTTTCTTAGACCTTCCTTAGTTTGTGTTGCCGTTTGGAGTAAAAAGTTAAATACCAGCTGACATTTACTTCAGCACATGCTTTTGCTGTAAATCTATTTTGTATATTCCAGAGTTACTTTGCTATAGAATCCTTAAGATTGCAGTCACCTATCTATATCCTTTATAATTTTACTACAATAAATGTGATCATATCCTCCTTAAGCCCTCTCCTTCTAAGAGTCTTCAGCCTTCAATTATGAAAAAAATTGGTCTCAGCTATTCTCAAATGAGAGACATCTCCCATTACCATTTCAGTTGCCCCTCTTGAAACTTCTCCTTACTCTATCGTGTTTTCCTTGGCTTCGTCCATGACCGATACAAATTTCTAAGTCATGGGTGTCATGGGTGGGGAATCACTTCTTAAGTTACATAAATGCCTAACCACCATGCTGTACACCTGAAACTAATGTAATACTGAATGTCAAATGTAACTTTAAAATTCTTTCAAATTTCCAAGGCATTCTATGCCCATATACACCATCTGTGTAAGCACAAAATGGGCTTTTCCCACTGTTTATTTTTTGATAATACACTAATTATTAATTGTTTGAAGTATATTTAAAACATTAAAACAATGTTATTTATATTGAGAAAAAATTTTAAATTCAAATGGATATAAGACTTGAACGAATGAAAAGGCATACAACTCTTTGAAAATCGCAACATTCTAAAGACCGTCATTTTTCCCTACCTTTATCTATAAATATAATACAATCTTAAACTGTATAAACAGAATTTGGGGGAAGGCACTATACAACCTAATTTTAAGTTCTCACAGAAAAACAAGCAAACAAAAATAGTAAAAAAGGTGTGAGAAAGAGGGATGAAGAGTGACCAGTGCTACCAAACAGTAAAACATACAGAGCTATGATAATCGCAGCAGCACAGTATTGGCACGACAGATAAATGGAACTAAACAGAATGTCCAAAATATATCAAGATTTCTTGCCCTGGCTGGTGTGGCTCAGTGACTGAGTGCTGGCCTGGAAGCGAAAGGTCAACGGTCCGATTCCCAGCTGGCGTCCGTACCTGGGTTTCGGACCAGGTCCCCAGATGGGGGTGTCCGAGAGGCAACCGATCAATGAATCTCTTGAATGTCAGATATTTCTCTCCCTCTCCTCCTCCCCCTTTCCCCTCTCTCTAAAATAAAATCTTAGAAAATATATACATAAAGATTGCTTTAAAAATATAATGTTGGAGTTTGGAAAACCTCTCTAGATGATGCAAAACTACATAAAAATAAAAATTTAACTACAAAAAAAAAGTTTCTACATGGCAAAAGACAAATTAAACCTTAAAGGAAAATACCACAATGGATTAATTACCTCATCATACCAAAAAATGCTTTAAGTCAATAAGAAAAACACCCACAACACAGTAAGAAACAGACAGTGATTATAAATGGGTCACAGAAAAAATACAAATGTCTTTTAAATATGTGAAAAGACGCTTGACCTCCCTCATGAGAGAATGCGACTGCACACTACAAGGGGTCATGGGGATGGCGGCTGTAGTTCATAACACTGTAGTGCATGTGTGACAGTTGCTAAAGGAGTAGATCTTAAAATTTCTCATCACAAGAAAAATTTTGTTCGTTAACTATGTAAGAAACTAATGTTAACTAGATTTACTGTGATCATTTTGCAGTACACACAAGTATTGAACCATTATGTTGTACACCTGAAACTAGTATGTTATGTAACTTATACCTCAATTTAAAAAATATTAAAAAAACCTATACTGAGACTGTTGTTCACTAAACAGATTGAAAAAGATAAAACATTTTGATTACTCACTGTTGATACAGGTGTGGAGAAATAGATACTTAGATACAATACTGATAGGAATATAAACTCTATAAGCTCACTGGAGGGGCAATTTGGCAACATCAATAAAAATTCAGAATATATGCACTTTTGTCCCAGCAATTCTACTCTTTGGAATTAGTTCTGTAAGTAAATTCACACATATACAAAATGATCTAATACTGTGATGTTCACTACCTCACTTTTTTTTTAAGAGCGAGGGGGTGGGGGCGAGGGAAACACTGACGTGAGAGATACATACCATCGGCCACCCCTCCAATGCGCCAACTGGGGACTGAACCCACAACTGCGGCCGTGTGTCCCAACCAGAAATTGAGCCCACGACCTTTTGGTTCACAAGATGACGCTCCAACAGTGCCTGGCCTGGACTCTACTTGAGCTTTTGCAATAGCAAAACAGGAAAACCTAAATGCCCATTATTAGAGGTCTGGTTAAGTAAAATATGGCACAATTATACAATGGAATATTCTGGAGTTGTTTAAAAGAAAAAAAAAGAATGAATCTCTAATTACCGATATGGATTCCTCCAGAGAATATCTGTTAAAACACACACACAAACACAAGAAAGAGGAGGAAACCTGTTTAAAAATTTAATAAAGAAAAAATTTAATCAGTGTTATGATATATTTAATTTAGATTGACTTTAAATCTAGACTGAATGGACTCTGGAAGAAGAGACCAAAACCAGTCATGGTTTAAAAAAATGAAAGCAGTAGCTCTTAAAAGTAGGAATAAACTAATGGTGTCAGAGTTTGTGTTCCTAATCTGATCATTACTAAGGAGAGGCATTTTGAACTAGCTATAGGAAGGTAATTCTGGCATCTTTAACTTTGACTCTGAAAATAAGACCATGATCAATCCATGATTTGTTTCCTGAAAGTAAAATAAAGTTAACAGGACAAACCAAAATTAAAACAGCACCAAAACTAAAGTTCTTCAAAGCAGCTTTTTTCCTTTAATGGTACCATCACTGACGCATTTTTAATTCACCAACTGTATCTAACTTCTAAGTTTGAATTAATAAAGCATTTCCGCTCAGAAACTGACTTCAGACTCACCAAGGTAATAGATCCTGTCTGAATGAGGCCCATCTGGATCATTCCTCTTCACAAACATAAAGTCATGCGGTGCCTTAGCCATCATGTAGCCATGGTATTTTCTGGTATCAGCAAGCAGCTTTTTAAGCTGACTCCAGGAATATCGCTCAACATAAAACGGCTCCAATTTGGGCCGATCCCCTGATTCAATATTCTCTTCACACTCTGCAGTTTCAAAGATCTCAACACCCAGCTGTTCTGTTTCCATAGCTGCTGCCATGTTGCATTTTCCTAGAAAAACAAAACACAGGGAGCTGTTCTCAGGCCCGCCTCCTCTTAGATTAAGCAGAATGACAGCGTGGTAGGGACCCCCGCCCTATCAGAATGAATGCAGTGGGAAGAGTCTCTGGGTTGCAGTTTGAAACTTTCAAATGCCATCCTGAACAGCAACAGGTCTGCTGAGATGTGCTTGACCGGCTGACATCAAGCCTGCTGACTCCTAGCTGACTCGGTACAGATTGTGTGAAATTCATTTGTAAGGGCTATTAGCATACTCAGAAATGTTGAGAATTTCAGAAGCTCTACCAGTATTTTGTACCCGTCCCCTCAAAAAGAGTCAAGGAAAAAATGCTTTTCAGCACAATTGCAAAGAAACCTAGTAAGAAAAGCAACAACTCCCCCTTCTCTATGTTCAGTTTAAAAATGAGATTTAAAAAAAAATTGAGGTCATGTCTTTCACAGTGACTATAAATCCCTTTGGGAACCTTTCTAAAAGGCTCTCCTTAGCTATCTCTTGCCAAAATTCCTTTTTTCTTTCCCACACTGGAAGGAAACAGGCCATATGCCAGTTGGCTGTTAAGCTCCCTCCAAGAGCATGTCAACAGTGAAGCTAAATGTGCCAAGGGAGTTAAGTGCTTCTGCACCTTAAGAAGTGACACATTTAATAAATGTGGACTTCTTCATCTAAGAAAAATAATCATGACCTACTAGAAAAGTGATAAAACTGTCACAAACAACATGCTTTTAATTATTTTCCTAGGGCACTTACCCAAGATAACATAAATACTGTTTCCTTTTAATTGGAACTCCAAGAAATAAAAGAACAAAAGACTTAACTGGCTGGTAAGTTTTTCTTTGTCTTCTGCTCTTTCCTAGACATCACTCTCTTAAGATAATTTGTGGGACTCTAGACTATAAGGAATTTATGTATTATTACAGATTATACAAGTGTTACTCCCCTGATTAGATAAGAAAAAACTTCCTATCTTTAAGTGGCTTTAATAGTTGAAGTAGTTGATGTTCAGAGACTTCCAGCCAAGATGGAGGCATAGATAAATACGCTTTGCTTCCTTGTACAACCAAAAGAAGGATAACAACCAATTTAAAAACAAAATAAAAAACAACCAGAACTGCCAGAAATTCAAACTGTACGGAAGTCTGACAACCAAGGAGTTAAATAAACATTCATCCAGACTGGTAGGAGGGGCAGAGACAGGAAGCTGGGGCAGAGAGGATGCATAATAAGGTGGTAGCTGGTGGACTGGGACATCTCACATTCACGTGCAGATAAGCCGAGAGGAGTAACTGGGGAGTGAGAAAGACCCTGCAACCCAGGGTTCCAGCATAGGAAACTAAAGCCTCAAAACCACTGGCTGTAAAAATCAATGGGGGTTGTGGTGGCAGAAGAAACTCCATCTCACAGGAGAGTCCATTGGAGAGGCCCACAGGATTCTAGAACGTACACAAACCCGCCTACCCACCCACCCCGGAATCAGCACCTGAAAGGGCACAATCCACTTGTGGGAAGCAAGGGAAGTGACTAAAAGCGGGGCAGGAGCCAAGCAAGTGGCACTGTTCCCTCTCTGACCCCTGCCCAACTTGCCGCACCACAATGCAGCAAAGTGGCTCGCCCTGTCCTGGTGAATACCTAAGGCTCTGCCCCTTACAACGTAACAGGTGTGCCAAGACAAAGAAATATGGCCCAAATGAAAAAATAGATCAAAGCTCCAGAAAAAGAATTAAGCAGTGAGGAGATAGCCAACCTATCAGATGCAGAGTTCAAAACACTGGTAATCAGGATGCTCGCAGAAATGGTTGAGTATGGTTGCAAGAGAGGAAAAGTGAAAGCTATGCAAAGTGAAACAAAGAATAATATACAGGGAACCAAGAGTGAAGGGAAAGAAATCAGGACTCAAATCAACTATTTAGAGCAGAAGGAAGAAATAAATTCAAATAGAAATAGAATTCAAATAAATTCAGAATAGAATGAAGAAATAAGAATTCAAAAAAATGAGAAGCTTAGGAACCTCTGGGGCAACTTTAAACATTCCAACATCCGAATCATATGGGTGCCAGAAGGAGAAGAGGAAGAGAAGGAATGGAAAGCTTATTTGAACAAATAATGAAGGAAAATTTCCCCAGTGGCGAAGGAACCAGGCATGCAAGTCCAGGAAGCTCAGAGTACCAAAGACATTGGATCCTAGGAGAAACACACCAAGACACATCA
>JAPYXV010000060.1:0-15124 GCA_028533065.1 Trachops cirrhosus | reverse complement strand
AATGGATCAAAAAACTATGGTACATTTACACAATGGAATTCTATGCAGCTGAAAGAAAGAAGGAACTCATACCCTTTGCCACAGCATGGATGAAGTTGGAAAGCATTATGCTAAGCGAAATAAGCCAGGCAGTGAAAGACAAATACCATATGATCTCACCTTTAACAGGAACCTAAACAACAAAACAAAGAAACCAGTAAAATATAACAAAAGACACTGAAATAGAGTTGTCAGTGACCAGAGGGGAGAGGGGAGGGAATTTCAGGGGAGAAGGGAAGGGTTTACAGGAACAAATATATAGGACACTTGAACAAAACTAGGGGTGTTGGAAAGGGGAGGGAGGAGGGGAGGAATGGGTGGGTTGGCTGGAATGGGAATAAAGGATAGAAACTGTACTGAATAAACTAAAATAAAAAATTTAATTAAAAAAATTTGTTAATCAATGTCACCCCAATAAATTCAATAAAAAATAAATTTAAAAAATCTAAAGGAGGTCAAGTGGGAGCAAAAAGGGGAGTCGAGAAGGGAGAAAGACTCAGATGAGCCATGGACTCAGCTCTGCAGCTGGAAGCTCATGATTGTCCTCTGCTGGGGAGGGCAGGAATCCAGTTGTGGCAGGTGCTTTCTTTAGCTGGGAGGAGGAAAAAGATTCAGTGAACATTCCTGCAGGAGTGAGTAGTATGAGCTGCAGCTGATCCCAGTGACCTACAGGGTACACAGCATGTGGGCACAACAGCAGTTTTTGGGCAGGAAAACAAAGCCACAGAGCCCTGATACCCCTTAACATCCCGGATCTCACCTCCCTTTGACCTTGGTGTTGGGTTGCTGAGCACATTATCTGTAAAACCAAAAACTGATATTACAGACATGCTTTCTTCTCTGAGCAAAAAATTCATTCTGTGACTGGTGTCAGGGTCAGGGTGCAGAGGGGACCCAGTAGAAGTCCAAGGTAGCCATTACCAGAAAGGCAAAACAACAAAGAAGCTGTCTGGTTCTCTGAGCCTTCCCCACAGCCATGCATCCTGGTTACACTGACAGCAGCTCCTGGCTGGAGACAGTGCTGGGGTTTCACAAAACTAAAAAAAAAAAAAAAAAGTTGCATTTTAGGACCCCCTACTGGAAATTAAGAGAAATACTTCTTTGTATTAATTCACTAGAGAAGTGCCACTGGTACGTAGATGCCTAGACAGCAAAGGAATCTATCAAATACCATGAATGACCAAGGTAGTGAGACATCCCTAAAAAAAAAAACAAATCTTCAGAAAGCAAACTTAAAGACTTGGAAATATTTGATAAAAATAACAGATAATTCAAGATTACAGTTCTAAAAATTTCAGTTAGATATAAGAACATATATACAGGCAATTTGATGCTCCCTGAAAACAAATCAACAAATACCTTACCAAAAACATTGTAACTTTAAAAGAACCAAACAGAAATTCTGGGGATGAAAAACTCAGTAAAATAGATTTAAAAAAAAATGAACTAGCAAGCATAGGAAATAGAGTGGAGCAGACAGAGAAAAAGGATTAGTGATAGTGAAGATAGAAATGTAGAAATGATGCAGAGGAAAGAAGAGAGAGACTTGAGCATAAAAAATGAAAAAAAAAAAAAAACCTCTAAGAGAACTATCTTACTCTATCAGAAAGAGCAATATATAAGAATAGACATGCCAGAAGAAAAGAAAAAATAGAAGGAGAAGTGAACAAGGAACCAATTCAAGCAAATAGTTGATAAGAAGTTCCCAAAACTGTGGAAAGAGCTAGATCTTTGAATCCAAGAAGCAAATAGAATAACTAGTTACCTCAACCAAAAAAGGGCTCCTTAAAGGAAAATTGTATTAAAATTGTCCAAAATTAATGACAAAGAAATAATTCTCAAGGCATCCAGAAAAAAGAAGAAAGTAACCTATAAAGGAAAGACTATTACATAATCATCAGACTTCTCAGCAGAAACTCTACAACACAGAATAAAGTGGAATCAAATATTAAAACTACTTAAAGAGAGAAGTTATCAGTCAAGAATAATAAATTCAGCAAAACTATCCTTTAAATATGAAGGAGTCATAAAGACTTTTCCAGAAATACAGAAGCTGAGGGAACTTATCACCAGAACTCCCCTGAAGGAAATAGTCAAGGGGGTTATTCTACCTGATACAAAGAATAAAATGTCACAGAACTACAAGATCACCAACAAACTTACATCATAAACAGGGATAATTTGAGACATCAAAAACATAAAAATGGTGAAGGTTTTGAATTTACAAAGGAGGATGAAGATCAGAGGCATTCAAAAAAAAAGAACTATATGTATTAAACTTTCTTTTTCATAAATCTATTGGTAAATACACACACACACACACACACACACACACACACACACACACACACAACCAAGACTGGGACACAACTTAAAAAAAAGAGGAAATAGAGGAAAAAACTATGGAATACAACCAACAGAAACACAAAGGAAAACAACCAATGGAGTCACCAAACTACCATAAAACAAAAATAAAATAGCTATAGGGAATCCTCATACATTAATAATCACCTTAAATATAAGTTGGACTGAATTCACCGTTAAAGAGGCAGAGAAGCAGATTGGATGAAATAACAAAACCCAACCGAATGCTGCCTTTAGGAGACACACATAAGCTGCAAAGTCAAATACAAAGACAAAGACTCAAAATTAAAGGGTGTAACATGATTCTCCAACTAATTATCATCCACATAAAAGCAGGTGTAACCATGCTTACCTACAACAAAACAGATATCAAGATAACAAAGACAACATGAAACAAAGAAGGACATCTTATGATAAAAGGGACACTACAACAAGAAGACATAACACTTCTTAATATCTATACACCCAATCAAGGAGCACAAAAATATATAAATCAACTATTAACAGAATTATAGGGAGAAACAGACAATAATACAATCATCGTTGAGGACTCTAACACTCCTTTGATCTAGGAATAAATCATCCATATATAAAATCTATAAAAGATATCAGCATTAAATGACACATTAGAACAAATGGACATAATTGATATTTACAGAGCCTTTCATCCCAGAACATCAGTTTATACATGGAACATTCTGAAGGACAAACCATATGTTGGGTCACAAAACTAGCCATAATAATTTAAGAAGGATGTCTGGTCAAGATGGAGGTGTAGGTAAACACAGCTCACCTCTTGCACAACTACATCAAAATTACAACTAAACTGTAGAACAACCACCATTCAGAAACATCAGAAATTGAGTTGAATGGAAGTCCAACAACTATGAATTTAAAGAAATCACATCCATCCACACTGGTAGGAGGAGCAGAGACACAGAAATATGGAACAGGATGATCCCACACCAACGAATGGTGGATAAAAATTTGGGAGACATATCTCTGAAGTGAGGGGTACCAACCTCACACTAGGCCTCCCAGCCCAGGATTACTGTGCCAGGAAGACAAGTCCCCATAACTTCTGGCTGCATTAACCAATAGGGATTGAGTCAGTAGAAGAAACTTCTGGAGTCTCCAGCAGTTCCTCTTAAAGAACTTGCATATGGACTTATTCAAACTCACTCCCTCTGAGCTCCAGCACTGGGACAGCAGCTTGAAAGACACCAGTAGCATATGGGTAGTAAATGAAGTGTCTGACATATAGCTGAGAGTGGGAGTACAGTAGTCTCCAAGATGGAAAGATGGTCAGAGGACAATGGTTCCTTTTCTGAATACTCCCACAGTAGAGTCATAGAGGTGACAGGTGAGTGCCATATCTGAGACTCCATCAACCTGACTAACATTCTGCCCTGCCCTGGTGATTCCATGAAGTTTTGTCACACCCACTTATAGCCCCACCCTTGCTGTTAACAGTGACTTTTCCATATGAATGGCTGGTCTTGGCTCATGCTTCAAAACTTCTTAAATTATCTTGAATAAGCAACAGCTGGCCTCAGCAAGCTCCCAGTCCCTGTGCCTCTTGCTAAGTGGCCACAGGCCTGACACTAGCAAAATCCAGCCTAGGTTCACAGCTTAGCTTCACCTGGGAACCTCCAAGCACAGAACAAGTAGCAACCATCCTCAGATTGCTTTGTACCTCATACAAAGTGGCCCCTGGCAGAACACAGGTGGGGGCTGCACCACCTGTAAAAATGCCAGGATCTGTCTACCCAGTGTACAGCTAAAAACCATGTTGGAGCACCACTATCCTTCCATTTCACAGGTGATCCTCCATGGAGCATGGAGATTGGTTGCCAGTGGTTACAGCCAGTCCTTGCAGCTGACTGGTCTGGGTAAATCCCTCCCATTGACTTGCCAACAGCAATTGAGTCTCAACTATAAGAGGACGGTGTACTCAACTCTCATGGAGGACACACATTAAGTACCCACCTTTGGTGATAGAGGAGGCTGTGCCAATGGACACTACAGGACACCTATTACACTAAACCATACTACCAAGGCAAAGAGTCATAGTATCTCTACCTAATACATAGACAAACATGGCCCAAATAAAAGAACAGATCAAAACTCCAGAAAAGAGAACTAAACAAAATGGAGATAGACAATCTATCAGATGCAGAGTTGGAAACACTGCTTATAAGGATGCTCAAGGAACTTAATGAGGACCTCAATAGCATAAAAAGATCCAGTCAGAATTGAAGGATACACTAATTGAAATAAAGAACAATTTACAGGGAATCAACAGTAGAGTGCATGAAGCCGAGAATTATATGAATGATTTGGAACATAAGGAAGCAAAAAACAAAGCAATCAGAACAACAAGAATAAAAAAAGAATGAGGATAGTGTAAGGAGCCTCTGCAATAACCTCAAGCATTTCAACATTCATATCATAGGAGTGCCAGAAGAAGAAGAGAAAAGGCAGGACATTGGAAATCTATTTTTAAAAAGAATGAAAACTTCCCTAACTTGGTGAAGGAAATAGACATGCAAGTCCAGAAGGCACAAAGAGTCCCAAAGTAGATGTATGCAAAGAGGCCCACTCCAAGGCACATCATAATTAAAATGTTAAAGGTTAAAGATAAACAGAGAATCTTGAAAGCAGCCAGAGAAAAGTTGTTGATTATCTACAGGAGAATTCCCATAAGACTGTCAGATGATTTCTTAAAAGAAACTTTGCAGGCTAGAAGGGATTGGCAAGAAATATTCAAAGTCATGAAAAGCAAGAATGTTTAGTCAAGATTGTTTTACCTGGCAAAGCTATCACTTAGAATTGAAGTTCAGATAAAGAACTTCCCAGACAAGAAAAAACTAAAGCAGGTCATCCTCACTAAATCTAAAAAACAAACTAATCAAACAAGAAGAACAGTGACAGAATCATGGATACAGAGAGCATTTTGATGATTGCTGGATGGGAGGGGTTGTGGAGGAATGGTTGAAGGAGTGAGGGGATTAACAAGTACAAATAAAGTGTTACAGAATAGCCATGGGGATGTAAAATACAGTATAAGAAACGAAGTAGCCAAAGAACTTACATGCATGATCCATGGACATGAACAAAGGTGTGGAAATTGCTTGAGGGAGAAGGGGTGCTGGGTGGAGGGGGTCAAAGGGGTAAAATTGGGACAAATGTAATAACATAATCAATAAAATGTAATTTAAAAAATTCAAGAAAACTAATATTATACCAAGCATATTCTCTGACCACAGTGCTTTGAAATTAGAAATCAACTGCAAAAAGGAAGTAAAGAAACCCATGACTAAGTGAAAATTAAACAACATACTACTGGGTCAAAAGTGACTGGGTCAAAGAAGAAATAAAACATGAGATCAAAAGATGCATAGAGATAAATGAGAATGACAATATAACATATCAAAAAATCTGGGATGCAGCCAAAGCAGTAATAAAAGGGGTATTTATATCATTACAGACCTATCTCAAGAGACAGGAGAAATACCAAGTAAACAACTTAAAATTTCATCTTTTTTTGACATTTTTAACTCTTTTTTATTGTCATTCAAGTACAGTTGTGGTCATTTTCCTGCCACCACTTTCCTCTGCCATACATGCCCACCTCCCACACTCAATCCTACCCCCCTTTGGCTTTGTCCATGGGTACTTTATACATGTTCCTTGATATCCCTTCCCCTTTGTTATCTCCCTCCCCCTTCCCCCATGCTCAGTGTCAGTTTGTTCTTTATTTCAGTGTCTCTGGTTATATTTTGCTTGCTTGTTGGTTTTGCTGATTAGGTTCCACTTGTAGGTGAGATTGTATGCTATTTGTCTTTCTCTACCTGGCTTATTCTATGTAGCATAATGGTCTCCAGTTCCACTCATGCCGTCGCTAAGGGTAGGAGTTCCTTCTTTCTTTCTGCTGTATAGTATTCCTTTGTGTAAATATACCACCGGTTTTTGATCCACTCATTTACTGATGGGCACGTGGGTTGCTTCCAGGACTTGGCTATTGTAAATTGTTCTGCTATGAACATTGGGGTGCATAAGTTCTTTTTAATTGGTGTTTCAGGATTTTCAGGGTACAATCCCAACAGTGGAATTGCTGGCTCTAAGGGCAATTCTACTTTCAGTTTTTTTGAGGAAATTCCGTAAAGAACTAGAAAAAGAAGAACAAAAACACCTCAAAGTCAGCAAAAGAAAGGAAATAATCAAATTAGAGCTGAACTGAATGAAATTGAAAGCAAAAAGATTACACAAAAAAACCCAAAAGAGATGGTTCTTTGAAAATATTAATAAAATTGGTAAACCTCTGGCTAGACTCACTAAGGAAGAAAAAGACTCATACAAACAAATCCAGAAATGAAAGAGAACTTACAACAGATATTACAGATATACAAAGAATCATACTAGAATATTTGAAACTATGTGCCACAAAATTCAACAACCTAGAAGAAATGGATAAAGTTTTAGAAATATATTACCTTCCTAGACTGAATCATGAAGAACTGGAAAATCTAAATAAAATGGCAAAATTGAAACAACCACCAAATACCTCTCAAAAAATAAAAGTCCAAAGTCAGATAGCTTCATTAGAGAATTCTACCAAACATTCAAAGATTTGTTACCTATCCTTCTCAAACTCTTCCAAAAAATTGAAGAGGCAATACTTTCTAACATTTTATGAGGGCATCATAACCCTGATAACAAAACCTGGCAAGAATAATACTAAAAAGCAAAAGTACAGATCAATATCTCCGATGAATACAGATTCAGAAATTCTAAACAAAATACTAGCAAATTGATTACTGCAATACATTAAAAAATATACATCACAATCACATGCGGTATATTCCAGAGGCACAAGAATAGTTCAACATATGCTAATTGATCAATGTTACACACTACATTAACAAAACAAAGGATAAAATTATATAACCTTATCAAATCTTATCAATAGATGCAGAAAAAGCATTTGATAAGATACAACTGCCATTTACAATTAAATACTCAGTAAAATAGTTATAGAAAAATATTACCTCAATATAATAATAACAATATATAATAATAATAATAATAATAATAACATAATAAAGGCTGTATATGACAAATCCCCAGCCAATACAAAAATCAATAGTGAAAAACTGAGAAGTTTTCCTGTAAAAGCAGGAACAAAACAAGAATGTCCACTCACACTCTTATTCAACATAGTTCTGAAATTCCCAGCCAGAGCAATCAGGCAATTAAAAGAAATAAAAGGTATCCAAATTGTGAATGAAGAAGTAAAAGTGTCACTTTTTGCAGATGATGTGATTCTTATATTTAAAAAACCTGAAAGACTTCACAAAAAATATATTAGAAACAATAACAAATACAGTAAAATTTCAGGATACAAAAATCAATGTTCAAAAAAATGCTGCATTCCTGTATATTAACAATTACATTTCAGAAAAGAATTAGAAAAAACAGTTCTTTTTGCAATTGCAATTAAAAAATAAAATAGCTAAAGATGGCATAACAAAAGATGTAGAGGACATATATACTAAAAACTAGGAAGGATTTTCAAAAGAGATTAAAAAGAAACAGTGAAATGGAAAGATATTCTGTTCATGGTTTGGAAGAATCAGCATAGTTAAAATGGTGATATTACATACAAAAAATATACAGATTCAATGCAATCCTCATCAAAATCCCAATGTCACTTAAAAAATAGGAAGAAAAATTATCAGACTTGTATGGAGCCAGGAAAGACCCCAAATAGCCAAAGTGATCCTGAGAAAATAGAACACAGCCAGAAGTATCACATATCTGATTTCAAACTATACTACATAGATATGATAATCAAAACAGCATGGTATGTGCAGCAAAACAAAAACACAGATCAATGGAAGACAGTTGAGAAGCCAGAAATAAACTACAAAGGAGCCCAAAACATACAATTGAGAAAAGAAAGCCTCTTCAATAAGAAAAGTGGAAAGCCATATGCAAAAGAATGAAACTAAATTACAGCTTGTCCTTGTGTACAAAAATTTATTCAAAATGGTTCAAAGACCTAAATATAATATCTGAAATAATAAATAACATAGAAGAAAACATAGGTGTTAAACTTATAGACCTTGGTTGTGGAGAACATTTTATGAATTTAATCCCAAAGGCAAGATAAGTAAAGGCAAAAATAAATGGAGGGGACTATATTAAACTGAAAAGCTTCCCAGCAAAAGAAACCAACAAAAACAACAAAAGGCAGCCAACTAAATGGGAGATGATATTTACAAACAACATCTCCAACAAGGGGTTAATATCCAAAACATATAAAAACTCATACAACTCAACATCAAACAAATAATTCAATTTAAAAATAGGTAGAGAGATTATGGAAACAAAGTAGGTGGGAGCTGAGCTCACTTGATCATGTACCCAAATGGGATACTTAGCTGATATTCTGAAAAACAAAGTGAACAGCCAACAGAATCTTAACTGATGTGAAGTTTGGAAGCCAAAGTGTGTAGAGGACACTTCAAAATGGGTGGTAAGGAGGTTTTTTAGGTGGACAGGGAAAGCCCGTGGCTGGCGCCAGATACAGCAGCTGCTCCTGGACAACACCAGAGGAGAGCCAGATAAGTGATAGCAGCCTAATGGCTCCCTCCCCTTGCAGGGCAGGTAAGTCCCAGACCTGCACCAGAAGAAACTTGAATGCTTAAAGTCACTAGGAGAAAAAAAGGCAGCAAGCCCACAAGAGATGGCAGCACACCCAAGCTAGCACAATGTTCACAGTCAGGGACAGTGCCAGAGAGTGGGGGTGATCCTGGTGGCACCTAGAGCTGGGAGAAGAGGTGAACTGTGACTGGCCATGTATGAGATTGACTCTGGACTTGCCAGAGAGTGGATTGGGTGGGAAGCTTAGCAATAGCTCAGAGCAGCAGCTGTACCCACAGATATTTTTCAGAAGGGGAACTGAAGCTCATTGACCAGGGACCTTGAATGCACAGCTGTTGGACCAAACAGGAAGGAGGATTGTGGGCATGATTTGCTCCCACTCAGTGCATCTAAAGGATTTACCAAAGGAGTGCAAGGCAAGGTAGTATATTGGCACCAGCCTGGCACAACTGTGCAGAGTGGAGAGTACAGGCCACACAGTGCTCTAAGGGAATGGGTTAGAACTGGATACCTATGATTGTTGTATCACAGACTAAGCCCCCTTTTTTGCTGAATCATCAGAAAGGTAAAGTAGAACCCAAACTCCCACCACTGTGCAGCAGCCTAGAAAACCCGAAAAACCAGTTGCTGGGCAGGCTTAACAACCAGCTGTGGGCTCCTTTTCTTCTTTCTTTTTTTTCAAGATAAGAGAGTAAGATCTGGAGTTAAGAGAAAACAAGGGACAGATTCAGAAAGAAGTCAGAAGGCAAACACCAACAGCTAAGACAAATTTCACCATTTCACCTTGCAGAATTTGCATGTTTTTAAAAAATTTCTTTCTTCATTTTTAACTTCTTTTTGTTTGTTTCCCTTTCACATTGCATAGTAATATTTCTTCTTTTACTTCACTTATATTCCAAATAACTCACTACTCTTGGTTTTTTACTTTTTGTTCTTTTTATTCAAATTATATATTATCCTGTTATTGTTATTCCAAATCCCACACAGCCCCATTCCCTGGTCTTAATCCATTTTGCCATCTTCCTGAGCTTTATTGTGGTTGTGGTAAACTTTATTTTCTCTCACACTATGCCAAGTTTCTATCTCTACTACACTCACTATTTCTACTCCATCTAAACTCACATAAGTGCTCTTCTTTCTTAAGTCAGCTCACATTATTTTTCCCCTCTTATAAGGGTATTATTTCTTTTCTGCCCTTTATAAACTATGACTAGGTGGGTGAAATACCATAGTTATTGCTGTACTTCTCCAATGCAACTCCTATGTGTTCACTGTTTGTACTTTAAATCCCATAGAATACTATCCTGCTGTCTTACTTCATTTCTCCTTTGCCTTCCCCGATCAGTTGAATGAGGAATTTTATTTCATTTTTCCCTCTCTCAACCTGGACTTTACTCCTTATTTTGATTAGTTTGCTTCCCATATCCTCTCAAAATTGTTTTTCTTTAGAGTAGACAACTCGTATTCACTTTTTGTTTTTCTACAAATGTCTCATTTCCATCCCACCTTTATTAAACTTCATTCAGGGGTTGTTGCTATTGACCCTGCTGTGGTATTTTCTGTAATTGTGCTCCCATTGCTCCATTACCTTTTCAATTTTACTTCAAACCCCTTAGTATATTTTGCCCCTTTCTTACCCCAATTGTTCCCATCACTCTTTCATGTTTTACTTACGTTCTAAGTTGTATTCTCTCCCTTTCTTTCCCTTGGTTTTATACCTATTCTTATCAATTCTCATCCCTCTTACACTCAATAAGATTCTCCCCTCTTTTTGTCATCTGATATTCCCTTTGTCATAGCTTGTAATATCCATAAAAGCTCTTCATCTTTATTAATCTTTGCTCAATTGTGGTTGAGAATGCTGATGTGAAAAGGGCGTTCTGGCTGGCATAGGCTTCATTTTCTGGTAATACTGCTTTGGTAACCAATACCTGTACAACAGCATATAAGACAACATGAGAGTTTTGACTACCAGTAAACCCACTGGAGGGGAGAACACACCAACAAAAAATCCGCCAACAAGTAAAACCCTAATACAATAAAAGAATCCACACAAATGGACCAATGACCCTAGAGCATCCAGACAAGGATATCAAAGAGAGTGCACCATTGAGTCCTACAGAAATTCTACCACAGAATTCCACCCAGTGAAGACAGGTAGACAAAGCAGTGCACCATAACACACAGAAACAAACAAAATGAGTCACCTAAAATGGGGAGACAAAGAAAAAAATCCCCAAGAGAAAGAAATCAAAGAATTTCCAGTAAAAGAGCTAAATAAAACTGAGGTAAGCAATCTATCAGACATAGAATTTTTTAAAAATGGTTTTAAGGATGCCCAAGGTACTAGTGACAACTACAAGGAACTGACTGTGAACTACAACAGCATGAAAAAAGAAATAGAAACTATAATCAAGAACCAGGAAGAAATGAGGAATAGAACATCTGAAACAAAAACTACACTAGAAGGAGTTAAAGCAGACTGGATGAAGCAGATGACCAAATTAGTGAGCTGGAAGACTAGGTAGAAACAAATACCCAGGTAGCTCAACTGCAAGAAAGAACACTAAAAAATTATGAGGAGAACTTAAGGGAACTGCAGGATAACACAAAACATAACAGTATTGGAGTACTGAAGGCATAGGCCTGGTGCAGAAGGGCACTGGGGACCCTGCAGCAAACTGAGTAACTGAACTGGAGGCTGGGCAACTGTGAATAGTGCTGACCAGACCTGGCCCCCATCCATGCAAAACCACAGGAAGGGAGAAAAGTGAACACAACCATTCTCACCTCGCTGCAACCAGGAAGACCAGCAGAACTCACTTGACTGCTTTAAAGCAAGCAGGAGACTTTCTTTCTTTCTTTCTTTCTTTCCTTCTTTCTTTCTTTTTCTCCCCCCCCCACCCCCCGCCACAAGTGAGACTATAAGACCTGGAGCTGTGAAAGGACCAGTGTCAAATCAAAACAGGGGTAAATTCCAACAACTGAGAAACTGAGACAAATTTCATTTTGCTATTTCAGAGAACTTGCAAGTTATTGTTTATGTGTATTATTATTAGTTTTCATTATTTTTATCTTTTATTTTATTAGTATTTTTTTCTTTCTTTTCTTTCTATTTAATTTTCCTCACTTAATTACATTGTTTGACTGGTGTTCCTTGTTCTGTCTTTCATAGTGTATTTTTAATTTTCCTTGTTTAACTTCATTTGTGATCCAGTAGCACACTACCCTAGGTTCTGTACTTCCTGCTGTTATTCAGATCATATAGATTCTGTCATATGATTGTTGTTCCAGTATAATTGTAAATAATTGTTGTTCCATACAATTGTAAATACTACACAGCATCCCTCCCAGATCTTAGCTCATTTCACTGTCTTCCAGAATTCTATTCCCGTTATGGTTAACTCCATTCTCTCGCACATTACACCTATTTTCCATCCTTTACTCTCACTATATCTCATAATCTGACTTCCCAAAAGCTCACTGTTTTCTGGATCCAACTCATAATCCTTCCTTCCTCTAAAAAGAGTCTAATCATTTTTATACACTTTCTAAAAAGTGGCTAGTTGGGTAAAATATCATGGTAAACACTATACATATCCAAAGGATCTCCCATCTATTCTCTATGGGTTGGTACTTTAAGTCCCATAGAATACACTCGCACTGTCTTAATCCATTTTACCTCCTGCCTCCAATTGATCACATAAAAGACTAGGTGGGAGCTGTGAACACTAGTATACCTGTTGGAAGAGAGAACTCATAAACAAAGAAGCCATCAACAGATAATAACAGAAGAAGGTGAGGAGGGAGGGGAAGCCACATTAACCTCCACCCAGAACCAATCTGGAATTATAACTTAACAGTGAAGAAATTACCCAGAACAAACAATTGAACAAGAGCAAGAGAGAATCCTCAAAACTTTGGACAGAGAGAAGAACCAGCTTCGACACAACCTGTCTGCACTTACACAACAGCATACAGGATGTGGTGGGTGAATTGACCCTCATTTAACCAGCTGGAGGGAAGGACCCACCACAGAAAGACCCAACAACAATCAAAACCCAAAGACATCTAAAGATCCAAGATAAATGGCAGCCCAGGAGAGAAAGTTCAGGGGGCCAAGGAGATTGCACTACTGACTCTCACAGGTCACCTACCATAATAGTTCATACCACAAACTCAGGGAGTCAGACCAGATCAATTTAAGAAGCAGAAGCTAACAAGAAGAATCTCACAAACAATGGGAAGACAAAGAAACAAAACTCCAAATGAAAGGAAGGTAGGATGTCTCAGAAAGAATGCTAAATGAAATAGAAGCAACCCATCTATCAATTACTGAATTCAAAGCAATGGTTCTCAGGAAGCTCAATGAGACCACTGAGAATTACCAAAAACTATAGAGAAACTAGGATGAACTGGCAGCAAACTATATCAACATGAAAAAGGAAATAGAAAATATTAAGAAAGGGCAAGAGGAAATGAAGAACACAATTTCTGAGCTGAAGAACACAGTAGAAGGAATAGAAAACTGGCAAGATGAAGCAGAGGCTCGAATCACACTGAGCTAGAGGACAAGGTAGGAAAAAAACAGCCAGAAAGAACAAGAAAAGGAGGAGAGACTGAGAAAGAATGAAGAGGTGTTAAGGGAACTGCAGAACAACAAGACATTTAATAATATCTGTACAACAGGGATATCAGAAGAAGAGGAAAGGAAAGAAAATCTGTCTGAAAAAGTATTGTTGGAAAACTTCTCTAATTGATGAGAGAAAAAGTCGCACAAATCCAGGAAACACAGAGGCCCAATAAAGAGGAACCTAAAGAGGCACACTTCAAGACACATCTTTTTAATTTAAATTATTTTATCATTGTTTAATTACAGTTTGTATTTTCTCCCCATCTTTCTCCTACCCCCTCCAAAACCACCTCCCTCCCTTGCTTCCACCTTCCCCCTTGGCTTTGCCCATGGGTTCTTTACACTAGTTCCTGGAAACCCTTCTCCCCACAGTCCCCCTTCCCCTCTGGCTATTGTTAGATTGTTCTTAATTTCAATGACTCTGGTTTTATTTCATTTGCTCTTTTCTTTTGTTCATTATGTACCAGTTAAAGGTCAGATCATATGGTATTTGTCCCTCACTGCATGGCTTCTTTCACTTAGCATAATGCTCTCCAGTTTGATTCATGCTGTTGTAAAGCGTAGGAGCTCCTTCTTTCTCTCTGTTACATAAAATTCCATTGTGTAAATGCACCATCGTTTTTCAGACACTCATTTGCTGATGGGAACTTAGGTTGATACCAGCACTTGGCTATTGTAAATTGTGCTGCCATGAACATTTGGGTGCATAGGTTCTTTTGGATTGGTGTTTCAGGGCTCTTGGGATATAATCCCAAGAATGGAATTGCTGGATAAAAAGGCAGATCTGTATTTAGTTTTCTGGGGAAATTCAATACTGTTTTCCTTCCTTTTTTAAAAAATTTTTTTATTTTAGTTTATTCAGTACAGTTTCTACCCTTTATTACCATTCCAGCCAACCCACCCATTCCTCCCCTCCTCCCTCCCATTTCCAACACCCCTAGTTTTGTCCATGTGTCCTCTATATTTGTTCCTGTAAACCCTTCCCTCCTCCCCTGAAATTCCCTCCCCTCTCCCCTCTGGTCACTGACAACTTGTCCTCTATTTCAGTGTCTTTTGTTATATTTCACTTGGTTATTTGTTTTGTTGTTTAGGTTCCTGTTAAAGGCGAGATCATATGGTATTTGTCTTTCATTGCCTGGCTTATTTTGCTTAGCATAATGCTTTCCAGCTCCATCCATGGTGTCCCAAAGGGTATGAGTTCCCCCTTTCTTTCAACAGCATAGAATTCCATTGTGTAAATGTACCATAGTTTTTTGATCCATTCATTTGGTGATGAGCACCTAGGTTGTTTCCAGCACTTAGCTATTGTAAATTGTGCTGCTATGAACATTGGGGTGCATAGGTTCTTTTGGATTGGTGTTTCAGGATTCTTAGGATATAGTCCCAGCAGTGGAATTGCTGGATGAAAGGGCAGGTCCA
>JAPYXV010005999.1:0-10119 GCA_028533065.1 Trachops cirrhosus | reverse complement strand
CACTTTCAACAGATTCTCAACCATCTTTGAAGTGTTTGTGCCACCCTTTTATTTGCACTGCACTCATTGCATCATCCCTGAAAGCCTTCTGAATCATCTGAACAGTTCCCACAGAGGAATGTTCAAGTTTAATGCAAAATTTAATGCTGATCCATTGCTCTATTCACTTAGTCATTTTGAATGCAATGGCCACACAGTACACATGCTCACTCAACAGGGTCTATCACCCCACTGACCAGTACAGTGAAGTCTTCATTGTTCATGCATGCACATATCAGTCCACTCTCCTTGGCTGCCAGATGTCACCCAAACCGTTCTCTTTATATTAACAATGGATGACCTTTTTCCAGGTAGGTCTTGTATATTTAAGCTTAATACAAATTATTTACATGACAAAAATCACTGTAATCATTGCCTGATTATATAACAAAATTTATCTTACTTCTTGAACTTATTTCTGCTTATTATAAAGAAAATTATGTAATAAACATTTAGTAAAGGAATGAACTCATTCACATAATACACATATTGAAGTTTAATGTCATTAATTGAATTAGAAAATTAGAGCTTGTTTAAATAAAAATCAAGCATTGAAGGAAAAAATCATTGATTTCTTTTTTCACATGCTTCAGATTAATAGTTACAAGAATAAAAATATCAAGTTTGGAATTTCATAGGCTTGAACTTGTGATTTTTACATTGTTGGCATAGTTATATACTCACACTAGCCAAATGGAGTGAGGTGATTATCTGGTAACAGCTTTCAAAGAAGAAAACTTTACATTTATTAAGATTCATGAGCTATCTACTTAGACGATGAGTATTATGGCAGTAAATGTAGAACCTGACATTCATAGTAACTGACAAAGTTAAATTTTCTTTGTTGATTTGTAAGAAAAAATACTTAGAGAAAGAAGATTTATAATGGATTAGATTGAGTGTCTTGAAATGTTGTTGGCAAACAATGATTTATTGGATATCATTGAATGTTCTTCACTATCACATTGTCCAATGGAGTAAGTCCATTTCTGCATGGATCTGGCACATACTCAATACAACCTTGTTAAGCCATTAAGAAATAGAATGGTTTTGTATCACAAGGAAGTAAGGAACCATTCTTTTCATGACCTACATTTCAAAACTGTCATACCTCCCAGTATTAGTTCACTGACTTTTGCATAACTCTTTTGTCTTTATTTCATTAAGAAGATACAGTTTCAGAAAATTTCTGCTGATTATACTTAGAGGACTAGACAGACCAAAAATGTTTATAACTCTACTTTAAAACTCTAAACCTCATTTATCTTTCAAATCTGAGATTAAGTCCTACCTATCCTCCAAATATTTGTTAAATTTACAGTAATTTGTCTTTGTTCTGCAATCTTGTATTATCACTACTAATCATTTAGTACTCATTGTTGAGACTAGTAAGGGTGACAATAAAAATCACACTCCTACCCTACCCAAATTCTGAAATGACTAAAAATAACACAAATGAGGCAAACAGGGAATAAAAAATTATAAGCTTCATTACTGATGAACTTGATGTAGATAAATGTAGCTTATATATTTAGGATAAATGGGTTTACTAATAGTGTTCACCAGTAAGTGGCTGGGCTTAATGTGCATAAAATAAAGAAATTAAAGTTTAATATCAAATGTTCTTGTCCCTGGTTGTTAAATTTCAAATAAATTAAAACCTAAAATTTATCCTTCTCTCTTTCTCTTTTGCATCTCAGCTAGGGGATTTCCTGTGTTTGGGGTGATTCAGGATTTCTTCAATAGAAGTATCAGAAGTTAATTAATTGAATGCCAAGAGTCTAAGTCATTTATTTTTTAAATACTTTATAGAACACACAGGTATAGTTGTGCTCCCAGGACGATTGCATTTAGAAAACGAACCATTCTTCACTCAACAACAGTTATTCCAGGCAAAATTACATTGCCAAAAGCCATTACAAAAGACTTGGTTATTTGAGTGAGGGAGAGTAAAATAGGGAAAGATTCTACTTCCAAAGTTTAGTTTCATTAGGCTCCTAGTTAGTTCATACCAGGGGTCCAGAATTCATGATAATTTAAACATAGTAAGGGGAATTCTCACATTAGAATGTGGATTTTGACATCATGCCATTATCATGCCTAGAGGAAATATGCTCAGGCTTCCTGTTTATGCATGATGAGCAAAGTCTATTTTGGTCTGCTGCTATAACAAACTATCACTAAAAAATCTTAGTGGTTTAAAAATTTTTTAAAAATATGTTAGCTGCTAGATCACCTGTGTGTCTGTTCAACATTTGTTCTTGTTCCAGGATCCAGGCTGAAGGATCTTTGCTTACCTGGAAGCTGCTGTTCTCATAGCAGAGGTAAAAGAGTAACAAAGATGACCCCCAAAAGCAACGACTATTAAAGCTGTTGTGGAGACATGGTGAATATCGCTTCTGCTCATCTGTTCATAGCAAGCGATGTAGCAAGTCTCATTATCAATGTGACATATACGTATATTTCCCGACTGAGGCACTGCATGTCTGATGGCAAATTATGGTATTTATAATTTGCTTATAGGAACTGGGAATACAAATTTGTGAACATTACAAGCTATTACTACCTCTTCCTTACAAAGTTCAGAATTTATAAAGTAGGTCATCCAGTTGCCTAGTCTTCCCAATTCATTATATACTAAGTAGATCTTAATTTCAATTTCCTCTTGGGAAATTCTGTTTCTTCAGGCTCCTCTATATTCAATAAAATGTGAGGTTGTTCCAGTCTAATAGCATTAAAAATATCTTCTGAATAGATATGTTTAGGCCGCAAATGAACTAACCTCCTAAAAATTTGTTACAATTCTTTGACTCATGTCATTTTGAAAAGCATGTTTTTAATATTCTAAATGAATCTTTTGATATTAATGTCTAATTTAATGGCATTATGGTAAAAAATGTATACTTAAGTCGTGATTTTTGGAAGTTTTTGAGTGGCTTCATAACTTGGTGTATGGTGGATTGTATAAATAAACCATGCATGCTGGAGAAGAATTTGTACCTCTGATGTGTGGGTGTAGAGCTCTATTTTTATCCATTAAATAAAGATTGCTAGTTTTGCTCCTCAAACTTACCACATCCTCGTTAACTCTTTTTTGGCACAACCTATCAATTATTGAGAAAAGTGTATTGAATACTTCATTATAACAGCCATTTCATCACATTCACCCTATAACTCATTGTTTGTCTTATATGTGCTGTAACTATTTAGCTTTATAATTGTTATGTCTTCCTGTTTACTTGAATTAGATGGCACATAGCCTCCTAACTACAGACTTCTTTTCCTGGCCTCTCTTGTAGCCAGCTGTATTTATTTACATAAACTCTAACTAATGGGATGGGAGCAAAAGCAAAATAATTTATCAATATATATTAGAAGAAGGACAATGGCCTTCTTTCCTTCTTCTTCCCCATTCCTTCAGCTGAGACATGGAGAGTTTTATGCATACAAACAAACAAACAAACAAACAAAAATTAAAAAAAAGCCTGTTCAGGTGGTGACAGACAAACAAGGGTCTAGGAACTCTTGATTACTTTGTGGTCCATTGCTGCTACCTTCCCGGGACTGTCTGATTTCCTGCCCTTGGAGTGTCATGGGACAAGGCAACTTTGTTTGGAGTTTCACTTGTTCCTAATGCTCAGGCTGTACACAAACCAAGTTAACTGATTTAAAGTCAACTTGGTCTGATAGTAAAAGAATTGCCTAAGCTTTCTTTTCATTAGTATTTTGCTGATATATCTCTTATTAGCTTTTTATGCCAAATTTTGTATTTTATTATATTTTAGAGATGTATCTTATACAGATAATATTGGTAGATTTTCCTCCTACAACCTGAGAATCTCTGGAAAGTTTAGTACATTTAATTTAATTGTGAGTGTTGATAACTTTGCACTTGTTTTAGAAATTTTTCTTTTTGTTTCCTATTTTACCGCCTTTTGTACTGTTTTGTTTCATTTCTAGTCCTTGCTAAAAGCTTACATATATGTATTTCCTCCATTATGTTTTTCAGTGATAGTCTAATAAAGTATTAAAAATGATGTTTTGATCCAAACTTAACTTTTGTAGAAATTAAACAACATTCCCCTAAACATTTAATCGGTCAAATAAGAAATAAAAAAGAGAAATCAAAAGATATCTTGAAACTAACAAAATGAAAACACAAATACCAAAGCTTATGGGATGCAACAGAAATGGTTCTAAAAGGGAATTTTATTGTGATAAGAAGAAAAAGAAAATTCTCAAGTAAACAACTTTAATCTATACCTCAAAAATTAGAAAAAAGGACAAACTAAGTCTAAGGTCAGCAGAGGAACAAAGATTAGAGCAGAAATAAATGAAAAGGAGAGTAGAAAAAAATCAATGAAAGTTTGACTTTTAAAATGAGAAAATTGACTATATTAAAATAAAACGAAATGAGAAAATTGAAAAGAAGGGAAGACTCAAGTAGATAAAATTGGAAATGAAAAATGAAACATTATAATGGATACCACAGAAACACAAAGATCATAGACTGCTATAAACAATTAAAGCCAACAAAGTGCACAACTTAGAAGAAATAGGTAAATTCTTAGAAATATACAAGCTACCAAGACTGGATCATGAAGAAATTGAAAATCTGAATAGACTAATGAGTAAAAAACTGATTCAGTAATCAAAAACTCCCAACACATAAAATTCCAGGATGTGATGGCTTTGCTGGTGAACCAAATGTTTAAAGAAGAATTTATACTAATCGTTTTCAAACTCTTCTGAAAAATTGAAGAGGAGAGAACATTTTCAAACTCATTTTACAAGACCATCATTATCACATTTTATTTTCTTAATGTCCTCTCACATTTTTAAAATTCTTTGGCAGACTGTGTTTTCCAAAGAAATCCACCACAATATATATCATCCCACGTGGCCTTGTGCAACGTGACTTTGCCACTACCCTATCAAGGTATGAGTCTATCTCTCCACCTCTTAAATCTTGGATGGATACTATGACTGGTTTGACCAGTATTTTATGGTGGAAATACACTTTCAGTTCTGAGCAAGGTCCTTGAATGGCTTGAAGTGTTTCATTTACTACTTCTTGGAAATAAAGTTGTCAATAATTTTTTCACATAAAGTGTGTCCCAGCCAATGTTTTGAATATTTTATACCAAGGAAACATTATTTATGTACTCGAATTCAAATTTAAGTGGGTGCCCTGTATTTGCATTTAGGGAATATGGCAACCCTACTTGGAAGATAACAGATGTACCAGAAGTGTGATTCACTTGAAACTACCATGCCTGGAAAGCCCGAACTGAGTGAGCAGGTCTTGGAGGATGAGACACCATGTAGAGAGAAAGAGGAGCCAAGGAACATTGAGACACCAAATATATAATCAAAGAAGACATTTCAGAGGTAGTTTCTCCAGCCCCAGAAATTCAAACTAATCCCAAGTAGATCAGAGATGAGCCAGTTAGCTAAGACTCCCAGATTCCTGATGTACACAAGTTGTGAAAAAAATTAAGATGGTTTATTTTAAGCCAAACAGTTTGGGGTGGTTCATTACTCAAAAATTGATAATTGAAATAAATCTGCATTTGAAAACAAACAAAATGCTGATGTCTTTGTAGTTTCAAATTTGTTGTGTTACTCTGGTGATTTTTTTTCCTGGTTTTGTTCATCTTTTGTAATGAACTCATAGCTGGTTGCTTTTAACAGGTGCAAATCCTAAGTATCAGAATTGAAACTATACTCCTTGAGGGAAAGGAAAATTGCACTAATTCTTCAGGAACTAGGTCCTAAAATTAATGCAGGTATCTCAATTTTATCTCCTTCATTTCACTATATACCCAAAGTTTAGTATTATGTCTGGACAATGACATGGGCACTAACCACTCCCTATTCAGATTTCAGCTTATGGGTAACTTTTTAAAATTTATTTTTTTCCAGAAAAGGTGGCAACTTGGAGCTTTCTCTGTTTCTATAAATTTAAAGTGTATTAAAAAGTATGTTTTATCTAGAAGTGTTTGTTGTTTAGTAGAGTATTTCTCATATATCCATTTGCCATATTTTACTTCTGTTAAATAACAATTACCAATAACAATTGGTAATTTTAAAATGGTTCATTGAGAAGCAAATTCATATTTTGAGGTCCAAAAGGGGCTATACCACTTTCTCTGAAGACCTGTGGTTTTGAAAGAGCCCCAATTTTATAAGGGTATCAATAACCCTCTCTGACTAAGGCCTGGCATGATAAGACATTTGGGAAGAATTTTATTTCTTTAGGCTTTTTATTAAAAAGAAAAAGATGGTTTAGTTTGGGGCTATATTCATTTGGATTTTGATACCTTAACCCAGTGTTGATTAAATTAAAAAGATTTTATACATAAATACCGTTAGCTCCTACATGGTTAGCTTGAATTTTAGACATTGTCTCAAGCATGTAAAATACCTGCTCTGTAGAGTGGACTACCACCAATCCCTTCTGATGGGCTGACACTGTTGAAATCATTAGAATGGAGCTTTTGGGGATGATGTCCAGGGCCCAGGGAGCGAGCCATGTTGATATATGTTATCCCAGGAAGTTAATTTTTCAAGTTTGATTAATCATCGATGTTACTCCTTCAAAGTTTTCTATCTCCTGCTGTGTGAATTACAGTCAAGGGACTACTGCTAGCAGCTAGCCAGCTGTGGATAATTGCTGTTAATTTCCTGGTATTTGGCAATGAGTTGTCCCCTGACAACTGGTGGGAGATAATGTAAGAAAGTGTCAGAAGAGAATTGCAAAAAATAACATTTATTGTTTAACTTGCTTGTAAAAACGATAAGTGGTTATAGTTGAAAATTTAAATATGGAAAATTTAAAGAAAAATGAGAATTTAAACATAACTCTTCTATTCAGAGAAAATCATTTGTATAATATTAGTAAATTTCAGTTTTATATATCATCTATGTATACTTACCTATACCAGTATGTATACACATACCACCACCACCACTACCACCGCCACCACCGCCACCACCACCACTTCTACTAACAAAAATTTGGCATCATTCCATTTTCCCAGCTTTGAATTCCACTTGTTCTTATTTAGAAATCTATTTTCAGCATTTCTCATCACTAGTTTTCAGAAGAATTGTTTTCTCATGGCAGTACAATATTCTATCATATGGTTGTGGAGTATATTGGTTTAAGAAATAGCCAGGAGCAAAAAAGTCCATCAAACAGGCAGTTTATTCTGAAATCCATTGTAGAATCCTGGAAGAGTGATTCTCAAAAGCAGTCAGACAATGTAATTTCATTTGATAACCACAGCCTCATGAGGGCCTAGGCAGCCAAAGAAACAAATCTGGTATTATAGGGCATATGCTATGTTTTTACTATACGTAATTAATCACTCAAAAATCCAGATATGAGAAAATGGACATTTTTTTTTATTAACAAAATCTGAGTCTAACCTAGATTTATCTTTCTGGGTTATGGATAAATTCAGTCAATACTAAGACTTCCTCTTCTTCCAAGAGTGAAGTATTTCCATAGTCCAATGCAGCATCAAGATATATTTTCTAACTGTATGGGCTGATTAAGATACAATGCTTACTGACTCACCCTACAGGGGCTCTTCTGATGCTTAAAAAAGTACTCTTAAAGGTTGGTATTTGTTATTAGTCAGGGTTCTCCAGAGAAGTAGAACAAATAAGATCTATAGAGTGGTATATGTAAGAGGAGATTTACCAAAGAAAACGGCTCAAATGGCTATGGAGGCTGCAAAGTTCCACCATCTTACAAGCTGGAGAACCAGGAAAGTGAGTGGTATAATTAGACGTAGTCTGAAGCTCTGAGAGCCAGGAGCTCCCATGTCCAAGAGCAGGATGTAACAGATGTAACATGATGTAACAGGATGTAACAGGATGTAACTTGAGCTGAAGTCTCAGCTCAAGAAGAAAGTTAATTCACCTTTTCATTGCCTTCATTCTCATTTGAGCCTTCAATGAATTGGATAATGCCACATTCCATGTGTGTTGGTGAGTATGGATCAGTTTATTACTGAATCAAGTGCTAATATCTTCTGGCACATCTTAACAGACACACAAGGAAATAATGTTTTACCAGGTATCTGCGTCTCTCTTAGTCTAATCAAGTTGACACATAAATGAACCATCACAGCACTCCTTGGTGAGTATGCCTTGGGTATTCTTTGGGTTCTGATTCTTTAGAAGCACAGTGCAAGCATTTCTTCAGAGTTCTACCAACACCTCCATCTACTGTCCTAAAGTACACAAGGATGGAATTCCTCCTTTGTGCTATCTTCTTTTGTCTTCATGCTCTTTAAAAGCATAATAGTTTTAATAAAATGGGCTGTTAATTAAAATGGAGAAAAATCTCTGTATTACAATAATTTTGGGTTTAGTGCACAAAACATCTAAGACAAGGAAGTATCAAGGTCCTAAATACCTGCTTGGATTGGAGTGAAAAGGAATTTATATAAGTTTAATGAATTTTTGAATGAATGAATGAATGAATGAATGAATGCAAGGTTACTAAATTATGACTACCAAACATTTTTATAGTGTGTTATAGTTTAAAAATCATATATATTGTGTTATTTTAGCTTACAACTACTCTGAGGTATAGAAATAATTATTCCCATTTTTAGAGGAGGAATAGATGCTCAGATAGTCTCAACCTGCTCATGGTCACATTTGTAGAAAATACCAAGTGTGTGTACTTTTGATGATACCAGGGTAAGTGTTCATTTTGCCAAACATGACTAATCTCATATAATGGAGTAACCACTAGAGAAAGAATAAATAGTACAAGAGCCTAAGGGAACTAAATTTATGAAAATCTATATCAAGTATTCAGAGAACGGAGACTTATGACTCAGGAATGAAGAAAATAGCTCTGTAACTTCTTATCCAATACACGTGAGACTTGTCGCATCAAGGTTAACATGAGGACAGATATGTGCTCTGTGAAATGAGGATGAAAAATTATTTGGAAATCAAAAGAAAGCCACACAGACAGATAGTTTGGAAAAGTGATGTAGACAGTAGAGTAGAGGAGTAAACTACACTACTGTAGTTCTAAAGTCAATAAGCATGCTCTGTTATAGGAAATCTAGATTTCTGGGGGGAAAAAAACCAATGTAACAGTGTAATAAAATTCCCTGAGTTCCACTGATTCCAAAAATCTAATAGTGTTCCTGAAAAGAAGTGATGGTTGGTTGTGGAGTCCCTCCTGAAGGTTGTAGATCTAATGTGATCCACTGAGAGATGTGCTAATTGAGTACGGGTTATAACAGCCTGCCTTTCCAAAGTCTAACCTGCTGGATGCTAGTTGTTGCTGCTAATTTATAAGGAGGTAAATGAAGTTCCAGAAGATGGCTTCCCAAAATTTTAGAGAACTGGACAAAGTGGTTTTGAACAGAGAACTGAAGTGCTGAAAGGGAATATTCTCAAGGGAATTCAAATACTACAAGTGGTACTGAAAAGAGGTACTTGGAGTTTGAGTTATAACATTAAAATCCTGGATCCTTGACTAAGAAATTAGCTCACTACACGAGAACCAAAAAGAATGTTTGCCTTTTGCCTAAAAAAATTATATGACTTAAATACAGGCCATTAGTCAACACAAACTATTTAGGAGAGGCTAAAGAATAAAGTGTATGATCTCAAAGTCTATCATATACCAAGTTTCTGCATATGGGTAATAGATAAACTAAATGTAAGATGATTGCATAAGGTGGTAAAGTTTAACCTCAGTGATGTCCTGAAGAGTTGTTGGAATGCATTCACAAAAGAAACAAGCAATTGAAACCAGTAAAAACGCACATACAGATAATGAGGGAAGGGCCAGCAGGAACCAACATCAGAAGGACATCAATATGTGCTGGATCCCTGAATGCACTGGGGCTGAAACTGATAACAGAGATCTGCATATACTCTCCTAATGCCAGGATGTTTTTTTTTAATCCGTTCATCTTCATGGTGTAGGAGCATCACAGAGAAAACAACAGTACAAAAAAAATGAAACAATATAACATAAGCCTTGACTTTCAGTACTGGGAGTATAGCTCTAGACTGGACCAGCATTAGCGGGGG
>JAPYXV010005998.1:0-10119 GCA_028533065.1 Trachops cirrhosus | reverse complement strand
AGAGGGGAGGGAATTTCAGGGGAGAAGGGAAGGGTTTACAGGCACAAATATAGAGGACATATGGACAAAACTACGGGGCTTGGAAATGGAAGGGAGGTGGGGAGGGATGGGTGGGTGGGCTGGAATGGGAATAAAAGATAGAAACTGTACTGAATAATCTAAAAGAAAAAAATTAATAAAAAAATAAATAAATAAAATAAAAAGATTCTTTCTTTGTTTTGGAATTTTGCCATTTTAATTATGATGTATCTTGGAGTGTGGGTCTTTGGGTTCGTCTTGATTGGGACCCTTTGCATTTCCTGTAGTTGTGTGCCTTTTACTCTTATCAAATAAGGGAAGTTTTCCATCATTACTTTTTTGAACAGGTTTTCTATCCATTGCTCCCCTTCTCCTTCTGGTGTCCCTGTTATAGGGATAATATTATGTTTCATGTTGTCCTACAGTTCCCTTAATCCCTCTTTGTTCTTTTTAAGTCTTTTTTCCTTTTCTTGCTCTTTCTGGGAGTTTTATTCTGTTTTGTCCTTCAGCTTGCTGATTCCATCCTCTGCTTCACCTGGCCTGCTTTTGATACCTTCTACTGTGTTCTTCAATTCAGAAGTTGTATTTTTCATGTCCTCTTGGCTCTTGTCGATAGTTTCTATTTCCTTTTTCATACTAATACCGTTTGCAGTAAATTCACTCGTAGTTTCCCTTTAGTTTTTGGTAATTCTCAGCTCATTGAGCTTCCTTATAACCATTGCTTTGAACTCAGTATCTAATAGTTGACTTGTCTCTATTTCATTTTTCATTCTTTCTGAGGTTTCCTCCTTTTCTTTCATTTGGGTGTTTTTTCTTTGTCTTCTCATTGTTCGTGAGACTCTTCTTGTTAGCCTCTGCTTCTTAAATTGATCTGTTCTGACTCCCTGAGTTTGTGGTATGAACTTCTGTGGTAGGAAACCTGTGAGATCCAGTGGTGCAGTCTCAATCGATCTCCTGAAGTTGATGCTTTGGGATGCCGTTTTTGTTGGCTCTCTGAATGTAACAAGGTTTTGATTGTTGTTGGGTCTTTCTTTGGTGGGTCCTTCCTTCCAGCTAGTTGACTGAAGGTCACTCCACCCACCACATCTTGTATGCTGTTTTTTAGGGGCTGCCAGAACACCTAAAAGCCCAGGGAAAAAACCCACATCCGCATAAATATCTCCCCCCACCCCTGCAATCCCACTATCAACAGCAAATGAATCAGTATTAATAAGGGTGTACACAGATTAAGACTATTATGAAGAACTAGGGAAATAAACTGTAGTATAAATTCTAGTGACTTAATATGCAGAAACTTGCTGGACAAGAAATGAATGTTGAAAAGCTATACAGGAAAGAAAATATTGCAAATCATGGAGAAGACCACAGTGGTTTTAGTCTCAGTAGCTTCTAGTATTTACCACTGTTTCTTTCTTTCTGGATCAACCTCTGGTGATGTCTGACCGTAGGCAGCCTGCTCTAAGACTGCCAGAGATCTGCTGTCTATTATTGTCACCTTCAGTTGTTTATCTAGTCACTCTGCACTCAGCAGTCAGGCTTAAACTCTATAGGGCAGGGCAGAGTCTCTCCTCAGATTGGGGCTATTGTTTCCCCTCATGCTGCTGCCACTCAGAGGGGAGTGGTCTGCATGAGCACAATGGCTGCTGCTATATGGGGGATGATTCAGCACTCGGTTCCTGGCGGCTACTCTCTCTGCTCTCTCCCCAAAGCTTCCACCCCCAGTCTCTCCTCAGGTGTCTCTAGCCCACTCTGCCCCTGCCTTTGCTGGAGCCCAGGGTAAGTGGCAGCAAATAAAAATTTGTGCGTTGGCCATTTAAATGGCTTTTTGCATCTCCAGCCTTCTGTCTCTGGCAAAGCACAACTCTGCCACTTTCATTACCAGTTGTTATCTGTGTACTTTTTGGGCTCTGCTGTTCTAGGCTGGGGACGCCAGCTTAGGGTTTAGACCCCATTCTTCTCAGGGGGATCCAACCAGCTGTTTATTTATCCCTGTGGTGCTGCAGCCTGTGGGAACCCAGCCAGCCCTCTTGAGGTCCACCACACTCCTTACTAGTCAATTAGTGCTGAAGCTGATTCTTCTGTCTGTTCGAGGTTATAAAACTTCTCTCTCACTAATGTTCAGTTTTTTGTTCTGGGTGATTCTCTACAATTTAGTCGTAATTCCAGATTGGTCCTGGGAGGAGGTTAGTTGGCTTCCATTTACTCCTCTGCCCTCTTGCCAACCAAGATAAAGAGAGAATCTTAGGAGCAGCAAAAGAAAAGCACTTAGTTACTTACAAAGGAGTTCCCATTTTACTATCAGCTGATTTCTCAAAAGAAACTTAGCAGGCAAGAAGGGACTGGCAAGAAATATTCAAAGGGATTTGAAAAGCAAGGACCTATAATCAAGGTCACTCTATCTAAAGAAGCTATCATTTAGAAGTGAAGGGCAGATAAAGACCTTCCCAACAAGAAAAATCTAAATGAGTTCACCATCACCATACCTTACATGAAATGTTAAAGGGACTTATTTAAGAAAAAGATCCAAACTGTGAACAATAAAATGGCAATAAATACTTATCTATCAACAATTGATTAAAAAACAAAGTAAGCAACTAGCAGAAGAGAAACAAAATCATAGATACTTAGAACATTTTGATGACTGCCAGATGGCAGGCGATATAGAGGGAATAGGTGAAAATGTGAAGAGATTAAAAAGCACAAATTGATAGTTACAGAATAGTATTGGGGATGTTAAGTACAGTATAGGAAATGGAAAAGCCAAAGAACTTATATGAATGACCCATGGACATGAGGAAGGGTGTAGGGATTGCCTAAGGGAGAAAGGGTGCAGGGTGAAGGTGAGCAAAGGGGATAAAATTGCGACAAATGTGGTAATATAATCAATAAAGTACAATTTAACCCTGGCTGGTGTGGCTCAGTGGATTGAGTGCCAGCCTGAGAACCAAAGGGTTGCTGGTTCAAATCCCAATCAGGGCACATGCCTAGGTTGCAGGCCAGGTCCCCAGTTGGGGGCACATGAGAGGCAACCACACATTGATGTTTCTCTCCCTTTCTTTCTCCCTCCCTTCCCCTCTCAGTAAAAATAAATAAGAAATCTTTTAAAAAGCATATCTTTATTTTAAAAAATAAAATAAAATATTTTTTTAAATATGATACATCACATAAACAAAATGAAAAGTAAAAATCACATGATCATATCAATAGATGCAGAGAAAGCATTTAATAAAATTCAGCACACATTTATAATAAAAAGAAGAAACTCCACAAAGTGAGAATAGAGGGGTCATATCTCAATGTAATAAAGGTCATATATGGAAAATCTACAGCCAATATCATACTCAATAGACAAACTAAAAGTGATTCCCTTAAGATCAGAAACAAGATTGGGATGTCCACCTTCACTACAGTTATTATGTGGAAGTCCTAGTCACAGCAGTCAGACAAGAAAATGAAATGAAAGGCATCTAATCGGTGAACAGGAAGTAAAACTGTCATTTTTTACAGGTCACATGATATATTACATAGAAAACCCTAAAGACTCCACCAAAAACTACTAGATCTAATAAATGAATTTCACTATGTAGCAGGATACAAAATTAATATCCAGAAATCGGTGGTGCACTGCCTGGTGTGGCTCAGTAGTTTGGGTATCTTCCCATAAACCAAAAGTTTGCTGGTTTGATTCCTGATCAGGGCACATTCCTTGGTAGCAGACCAGGTCCGCAGTTGGTAGCATGTGAGAGACAACCAATCAGTCAATGTTTCTCTCATACATCAGTATGTCTGTCCCTCTCTTTCTCCTTCCCTTCCCATTGACCTAAAAATAAATAAGTGAAATCCTTTAAAAAATTTAAGTAAAGAGAAATCATGAACTATCAGAAGGAGAAACTTAAGAACACCATCCCATTTACTATTGTAACAAATAGAAATATGGTACCTAGGAATAAACTTAACCAAGGAGGTTAAAGACCTGTACTCATATATTTCTAAAAGCAGTCTTTAGAAATCCTGGTTATGGTCATTTATTTTACAAAATCACTTTTAAGTGGAAAAAGGGATGAATAGAATTCTTTTTTATTCTCTTTTTAGTTAAAGCCTAATTATTCAAATATAAGGTCAAAAATTGCCTCTTAGGTGCTACATTTGGAGCCTAAGCTTAAATTCATAAGCCTAAGTATGAGATGATGGCAAAGTAATAATATTGTTTAAAACAGAATGCAGTGGTGCCCTGGCTGGGTGGCTGTGTTAATTGGAGTGTTGTCCCATACATCAAAGGGTTACAGTTTTGATCCCTGGTTAGGGGACATACCCTAGGTTGCTGGTTCTATTCTCATTCGGGGCTCTTATGGGAAGAAACCAATCGATGATTCTCTCTCACATTGATGTTTCTTTCTCCCCGCCTCCCCTCTCCCTTTCTTTTTCTTTCTCCCTCTCTCTCCTCTCCCCCTTCTCTAAAATCAAGAAACATATCCTCACTGGGAATTTTAAAAAAATAGAATATAGTGATCTTCAACCGAACAGGTTAATGGTTCTCATAAAAATTTCTAAATAATGGTGTGAACTAGATTGAAGAACTCTTTTTTTAATCCTTACTAGAGGATATGTTTATTGATTTTTGAGAGAGCGAGAGAAAGGGAAAAAGAGAGAGAAAGACATCCATCAGTTGCCTCCCATATGTGTCCTGACCAAGGATTGAAACCACAACCTAGGTATGTGTCCTGACTGGGAATCAAATCTGTGACCTTTTTATACAGGACAACACTCCAATTAACCGAGCCACCCAGCCATGGCAGGTTGAAGAACTCATATTTAAATACAAATATAACAGATAATAATGAAGGAAACTGTATATATGTTATTTTCAATAATAAAAATGATCTAATGAAAGGTCAAAAAGTAGTTGAAAGATAGTATAGATCTGTAGCTTTATAAATCTTTTTGACCACCTCAGATTATTTTTGTTTCCAGTCTAATTTTGTATCATTTATTTCTTTTATAGGCCCACACAGGTGAAATGGCAGCTGATGGTAGCTAGTTGTTTCAGAAGAAGTGGTAAAAATGCTTTTATTTTATTCATTTTTAACATGTTTTACTTCTTCTGTCCTTTAGGTAACTTTGCATTAAAATGTGTTCCAATTGCTTATTTTTTATTAAACGTTAACTTTTGATAACTATACATATGTGAAGCATTATATGAAAAACATAACTACTTTGGACAGAAAAAAGTTATGCCTAGCCATATATTCCAATACCACTGTTAAAAACAGATTTATTATCTCTGAAGGTGAATATGTAATCATTTTCACAAGTTGGCTGCAGGAAAACAGGCATTCTGTACACATCAATTTATATTCCATTTTCTGTCACCTAATTCTGAATGTCCTGTGTGTATGGACAGGTTAATGAGACTCCCTCCACCTCGAAGCCTGAGGCAAGCCCAGAATGGAGCACTAGGGCTCTATTTTTATATCAGGTATCATTAGGTATCCCACCTGTGCTTCCAGCAACTGCTTTGTCATGCCCCATGATGCTGACCCCTGTCCTGAAGGATAGTGATGTTAATAGTTTTCAATGAACTGAATGATGTAAAAATATCAGAGACTAAGCAGGATCCTGCTTATAGAGCATACAAATGACCCAGGAAAAAGAAACTCCTCAATCCCAGGGAAGTATTTGTTGCCAGTGTTAACAGGGTGCTCTCGCCCAGTGCCATGGCTTCTTTCTGGGTGGACCTCTGTGAGCTCCTTCATAATAGCATCAAAATATATACTGAGTGTTCTCTTCAAGGCATTGAGGTGGTTGACCTTGTGTGTGACTGTGTGTTCTGTTGGACAACCTACAGCATAATTGCACTGTGCACACTTCACTGATCTCTGCTCAGTTCTGATTGCCTTTCTTTGTTTCCATGTCCGTCAAGTGTAGAATGTTCGTGTATGGGGTATTCTGAATAATTTAAAGACAAACCTTTTTGAGTTATTGAAGGGCAGGTTAGAAGAGAAATTAACATTTATTGAGAACTTGCTATGAGTTAGATGCTTCCTCTCTGTTTGATTTGATTCTCACAGAATTAAATCAAAACTCTTTAAGGTTTTTACAACCATCCCTCTAGAAGGCCCAGAGAGATTAATAGCTCATTTACTGAGATTTTAGCTAAGACCTTTGACCCAAAATTTATCTTTTCTTTGCTGCTGCATGAAGTTCAATTATTTTATTACAAAACAAATTGTTTTCTATAAAGATTTTCAAAATGAAAACTGCAAAGTTATTTTTATCTTTTCTAAGTGAATGACATTGAAGTTATTGTTAGTTTACCATGTAAATTATTTCAAATTTGTCAGTTCATTTGAAATCATCTTTAATTTTTAGGAAATCAAATGAATCTTAATTTTTTACCACTAACATTGTAACTAAGAAGTAGAACTAAGTTTTAACCATCATCCATTTCTTTATGCTCAGACCCTTTTCAATTTTATTTTAGCAGTACAGTTTTTTCCAGAAGTTATGTTAAAAACTGTTACACATGACCCTGGCTGGTGTGGCTAAGTGAATTGAGCGCGGGCTGCGAACCAAAGGGTCACCGGTTCGATTCCCAGTCAAGGCACATGCCTGGGTTGCAGGCCAGGTCTCCAGTAGGGGGCATGCAAGAGGCAATCACACGTTGATGTTTCTCTCTATCTCTTCCTCCTTTCCTTTTCCTCTCTCTAAATAAAATCTTTTTTAAAAAAACTATTGCACATGCTTATGGCAAATATGAAAGTCTTCCTGCTAAACCAATTAAGTGGTGCCCTAGTATATTGGATTAAAACTAATATTTTGCTGAATCCTTTTAATTTCTATAAATCTGCTAATATGTTTCTTTTTTTTTTAATTTTTAGGTAACTACCAAAAAGCATTAGATACTTATAAAGATATTCACAGAAAATTTCCAGAAAATGTTGAATGTAAGTGAGATTACATTTTGTAACTTTGAAAGTACAGCTTCTTACACTTTATGTCCTATTTTACACTTGCTACAGTAATTGCATGCATAGATACCAGCCTATACTTGTGGTACATATGTTTAAATAGGAGTTTACAGGATCAGAGAATTTGACTATATAAGTACACATGTTTACATAATTTAATTGTTGATGTATTTACATATAGCACTGAATTCTCTTCAGTAGTAAACAAATTTATCTTCCCCATCTTGATATACAGTGGCTTTGATGAAACTTAAAGTAGTAATGAGAAATATTGCAGCAATAACAAATCAGGATCAAGAAAAACACAGAATAACTATATTCACTTGCTGTATATCCCCACTAAACTGTATATTTGGCCCTGAATATTCTTGCAGCTAAGGCAAAGAGATAAAAGACAGTCTGTTGTATAGTCATTACTGTTTATGAGGAAATAAAAAGCAAATCCTTGGAAAGAAGAAAAGTTTTTTCAACTTTTAATTCATTCATGTTGAGACACTGAAAGAAACAGTAGATAAAGTCTTTGAAAGATATAGCAGCTACTCACTTTAAAACATCCCTACAGCAAATAAAATAACATATTTACAAATACTATTTTTAATTCTTTCTTACAGTGATAATGAGCATGAAACAGCATACTACAATTCAGTAAAGACTGAAGTTTTTACTTCAGTTTTTCAAGTTGCCTCATGGCCCAGCCCAGCCCTGGGATTAGAAGTACTGCCCAGTCCTTAATTAATGGTTCCTCACTTTGGCTTTTATAAAAGCTACAGCAGATGGCTGTCCTATTTCTATGTCCTTGCTGGTAGCTTAGGAGCAAGCGGTTTCTAGTGCTAATGAGAGCAGATTCATTAACCTGCAGCAGTGGTTTTCAGAAGCCAGTTAGAATACAGGCTTCATGGGGGGATTCCCTCTCACACCTTCAAAAAGTACAGATTTATAGCACTATCTACAGAGATTCTCAGTTATGTTCTCAGAGGACCCAAATACCTAATTTTTCCTATTTCTTGATTTAAAACTTTTTAAATGCTTAAAATACTTTTTAAATGCTTAATCTCAGCCATATCAGGAAACTGATTGTGTTAGAGATTAAATGACAGACAGCAGTGATATTTTTTGTGGAATTGATGAACTCAGAAGTCAACTAGGCAAAAGTCAGTACCACTGACATTGGAACTGGGCCATTCTGGGTCCTGTGGATTACAGAATGTTTTAGCAACACGCCTGGCCTCTCCTCACTGGATGACAGTAGCTTTCTTCCCAACCCCCACACCACTGTTATGAAAAACAGAAATGTCCCCAGACATTGCCAGGTATCCCCTGTGGTCAGGATTGCGGCCTGTTCAGAACCACTGCAGTAACCAGAGTGCCTCGGAACTGGACCAGTAAAGGGACTGTCTCCAAGCAATGCCAAATATCTTTCTTTATAGAGAGTGAGATTCACTCTAAAACTAAAATGAATGTTTACCTGTTGCCACGGAGAATGTCCAAGATGATTTTGACGTGGATAATTTTCAAAACAAATATCATCAACAGTCTACCTTAACTATAGTCTTAGGAAATCATTTGCACCCATGGAATGCCTTGTTTTGAGGAAAGTAGTTTTCTGGTGAACCCAAAAGGATAATTCAGTCTTAAAATATATTCTTCATTTATCAAAAATTGACCTGCTCTGTGGAGTTACAGATGACATACTAAATTTCAGAGGACATCTACCAAAAGCAATAATTTTTATTTTATATCAAATCATCCTGGCTCACTCTTTCTGATGATGGATAGATAAGAATAGTTGTATGTTATTTATAGAAAATATAAATTACCTTATTATGAATTAGTAATGTATATATGTAGGCAATTTATATGCTAATGGGTAACATTTTAAATTACTTTAGTACTCTTACTTTTACAAAACATTAATGGTCATGAATAGGTCATTTATTTACAAATTCTTATGGAGTGACTACTGTGTTGGTATAGCACTGAGCACAAAAAAGAAAACAAGTGAATATCCTTGCTGTCATTGAGCTTGCTAGTGGCAGACAAAGACAACACACTGATAGAATATTTCAGTAGTCAAAAGTGCCACAAAGGAAAAGCAGACAGGGAGGTGGAGCGTAATATGGGAAGGGCTCTGATACAGGTGGTGTGGACAAGATGGTGAAGGAAGTCCCTTTAAACCCCTTTCAGGGAAGTCCATCCTTCCAGATCAGGAGTATACAGTGTATGTACCTTTTTAAAAAAATTACTAAATTTATTGGAGTGACATTGTTTAGTAAAATTATTATAGATTTCAAGCATACTGTTCTATAACACATTTTTCAAGAGAGAAACACTGTGAGCATCATCCCTGTGTCCCAAAAGACTGAGAGGTTAATGATTTGTTGTACTTTCAACACTGCAGAAAAGCTTTTCTACCCTTAGGTTCGGTGCGTCCCCGAGGGGAGAAAAGGGGCTCCCGGGCGTACTCAAGGGATGAGGAATAGTGACTAGGATTCTAGGACAGATCAGACATTTAGTAACGATGCCTGAAATCAACACTGACAATCTCGATAAGCAACAGGTTCAGCTCCTGGCAGAGATGTGTATTCTTATTGATGAAAATGACAATAAAATTGGGGCTGAGACCAAAAAGAATTGTCACCTGAATGAAAACATCAAGAAAGGATTATTGCATCGAGCTTTTAGTGTCTTCTTATTCAACACTGAAAATAAGCTCCTGCTACAACAGAGATCAGATGTTAAAATTACTTTTCCAGGTTGTTTTACCAATACTTGTTGTAGTCATCCCTTAAGTAACCCAGGAGAACTTGAAGAAAATGATGCAATAGGAGTAAGGCAAGCAGCACAGAGGCGTTTAAAGGCTGAATTGGGAATTCCAATGGAACAGGTTCCTCCAGAAGAAATTAATTATCTGACTCGAATTCACTACAAGGCTCAGTCTGATAGTATCTGGGGAGAACATGAAATAGATTACATTTTGTTTGTGAGGAAGAATGTGACTTTGAATCCAGACCCCAATGAAATTAAAAGCTATTCCTACGTGTCAAAGGAAGAAGTGGAAGAAATGTTGAAAAAGGCAACCAGGGGTGAAATTAAGATAACTCCATGGTTTCAAAGTATTGCAGAGACTTTTCTG
>JAPYXV010005997.1:0-10120 GCA_028533065.1 Trachops cirrhosus | reverse complement strand
GTTAGACCAAAATATATTTTGGTAAAATCTCATGAATTTACACCGTGCTAATTTTAAGATTGTGAGGACAGCAATAGACTGAAATTCACATTTATCTATGAAAAAGATGTGGTAGGTGTTTCACGTAAGATTCAGAAGAAATAACAAAGAAAGAGGCCAGCGACAGGTTCACATGGGGACACAGGCGTTAGACCACAGACCCAGGATATGGGTGGGTCTGTAAAAACCGGGCCGGTATATTCAATGTTTACTACTTCCTAACCTCTGTGTTAGACGTTAAAATATACCCGGGTTCCTTCCAAGAAGAGGCTTTTGGTGTAAACATATATTTATGTTTGAATATATGTAATGACGTGTAATTAAGTGTCAAGATGGTGGTCTTTGCAGGGTTCTCAGACAAAATTGATTATGTTTTTTTTCCTTCTACCAGTTCAGGATATTTGCAGTCTTGTGTCTGTTTTAACGCTTTAATGTCCGGCATGCAGTAGATGGAGTAGATGGGCAGGGACTGGCTGTAACGGGGGCAGCATTCAGACATCTCTCACGTGAAGACACCACAGGGACAGGGACGTGAGCAGGAGTCCAGAGACCGGTTGTTATATATTTCTAATCTAAATCACCCTAATAATTTCATCCCACTGTCCACGGGTGACTTGAAGCCTACCCTGTCCTTCAGTCCTTCGACACGATCTTGCTTCCTTCCTGTTCCCAGCCACCAGCGCCCCTCCTGCCCCCACCCCCCCGTGCAGCACAACTGCTCGCTGGGCTTGGCACGCAGGACGGTTTCTGTTTGCTGCTATCTTCTCAGCCGAGACCTGTATGAGTCGTGTGCGTAGAAAACGTAGCCAGAGGCAGGGTCTGAGGAAAACCAAGAAGGTTTAGGCCACAGTCGTTTGTTAGCTTTTCCTCTCCTAGCTTTCAGCTTTGCGTTCTTTGTAAGTGTGAAAATCCTCTTTGGATTTCTTTTGGTTATCGGAAACAGGCATGAATGTAGGTCTTCTGTGTTGGAGGTGCCCTGGGGAGGCACAGCCATCACAGTACGGAAGCTGATCCTTCCCAAAGGTGGCGGGCTGCCACAGAAAGTCCTGGTTATGTTCCAGTTAAAGGTGAGATCGAAAGAAAAAAGCAAAGAAAATATCACCAGAGGCACTGAAATTAAGAACAATCTAACAATAGCCAGAGGGGAGGGGAAGGGGGCTGTGGGGGGAAGGGTTTTCAGGAACAACTATAAAGGACTCATGGACAAAACCAAGGGGGAGGGTGGAAGCAAGGGAGGGAGGTGGGTTTGGCCAGGGTTGTGGGGAGTGGTGGGGGGGAAATGCAGACAACCGTAATTAAAAAACAAAGTAATTAAAAAGAAAAAAAAGGAAGTCTTGGGGAGCAGCTGATACTCTGCTTTATGCTGTTTCGGATTACGAAAGGTTTCACAGGACCACCCCAACTGCGATAGTGGGGCGAACCTGGGTGTGTGTGTGTGTGTGTGTGTCGATACACACATACCTGTAGATTAAATGTATTATATATAATGTTTAAAATAAACCAACTTCCTTTAATCACACATTCCCTTGCCGCTACTACAAAATTTTACCCCCTCCTTTTACACCAAACAGCATTGAAAGATTTGTATTTAATTCTTATCTTCCCCGTCTTCGTTCTCTCTCTAACCACACCAGCGATATTCTGGCCACTGCCTCTGCCCCAAAAGAAAACTTGTCAAAGTCACAAATGTTCTCCATACTTTTAAAACCAGTGGTCTATGCTCAGTCTTCACCTTTTTCAACAAATCATAGTAATTTGACACAGCCAATTAGTTCTGTTCTTAATGTAATTCACCCACCAGGCTTCTAGGAAAATCAGCATTTCTTGGTTTCATCTTTTTTTTTTTTTAAATTTTTATTTTAGTTTATTCAGTACAGTTTCTATCCTTTATTCCCATTCTGCACTGTTGATCTCCATCTGGCTGGTTTCTCTTCCTGTCTCCGATTCTACTTGTGCGAGCCTCCAGGGTTATCCCTCCACTTATCCGTGCTGGGCTACGCGAATCCCAAAGGTGGTATCTTCAACCCCAGTCTTCAGAAGCCACTTATCATCTGATAACTCTCACATTCCTATCTTTAAACCTGCTCCTCTACTTAGTCCATTGCTCAGGCAGAAGAGCCGGGTCATTTTTGACTTCTCTCTTCATCCCCAACTCCATATAAAATCAACCCTCACATCTTTAAGTCTACATTCCTAATGTATCACATACATGACCACTTAATCCCAACCCTCAAGACGTCATCTTTTGTCTGTTCCATTTCAGTACAGGATATTAATAACAGAAGAGACCTGGGTGGGGCTGAGAGGGGACACACAGGGGATGTGAGAGCTCTTTACTTTCCTCTCTGTGTTTATGTAAGCCTAAACTGCTCTAGAAAATAGTCTGTCAGAAGTCCCTTAAATTTCTACATGCTGCAAGTCCATTAAATTTGTAGCCAATTAAAAATCTGTTATAGCATTTAATTTCATTATCTATACTACCAAACTGCATTTACTTTTACATAGTAAGTATACAAAATTAAATACTTTATAGCATAGCGTCCACTAGAAGAATATGGTCTCCTATTAAAAAAAAAAAACATGTCAACTTAAACGAAAAGTACTCCAAAGTGAGCTATAATTGCATTCCTACGTTTAGGCGTATGGTTAGCAGGGCTGTCTGATGAGAGGATAATGGGTGCCCGATCGTGAATGCAGTTTTTCACAAAATCCCCTGAATGACAGAGAGTGAGCAAGTAGCTCTAAATAATACAGTGTTTCTTTGATGTGTACGGTTTCTTTAAAATTAGAATTGCCTTTGTATTCTATAGATGTCTGTGGTTATCTTCACATAAAACATTGTAGATGTTCGTAGTTAAGTGAGCTTAAACTTACCCAGATTTAGGAAAAACCAGAACTCCCAGGAATCCCATGACCTTTGCCCTATCACGTGCACGGAGAAAGTCTCGGGCTGGCCTCTCTGCATGGGAAGCACTCACTGGATGGCCTGCGTGTGCGGGGAAAAATCGAAGTGTTGTTTCAAAAAAAGGCAGGGACTACCCTGTCGGACTGCCAGTTCCTTCCCTCTTTATTCATTTCTATGTGTTTAAGGCTGTTTCGTTTGCTTTCATGCATTCACTCTCTAATAGTTCTTGATCAGGAGGCTAACTGCTAGAACTGGTGCAGTCTTAGAGGAAGAACTCTCTAGAACTGCTTGCAGTGAGCCTTGCGTGAATCGGACAGCAGCACTCCAAGCTGGACTCACAGGTCCTGTAGCAATGTGAGGGAGAGGCCCTCATTCCCTGCCGGGCTGGACGATGCCCTTTCCACTTCAACGTCACTTAAATGCAAGGAGCTATGTATGGGTCAGGTACGTGATGATGTCTTTGAACCGTTTCTAGAAACCTCCAGGCAAATGCAAAGTCAGCCGATCACGTTAAGAGCTCATCCAGCATGCAGTGTATTCTATTGCAGAAACATTCGTTAAACCAGCACATCTCAACTCAATATCCAGAAAACCTTACTAGAGGCCTGTGAGGTCAAAATTACTTTCAGAATAATTTTAAGATTTTTTTTTTGCCATTTCATGGCATTGACTTCATATTAATATATAAAACATGGCAGATAAAGTGTCCAGTTGGTTCCAGCGATTCAGAGGGTGGGCAACAATAATGTTCAAAGAGGATGCAAAGAAATATTGTTAAGTTTTGGAATCTGAATCTTGCTCTGCTGAAAGAATGCTTACTATTGTCTCACTGGTGTTTATACGTGCAGCATGCAGACTGGATCTCTGATTTCTGCTCTAAGGAATGTATTTTCAGTATCAGTTTTCTGTCTTCATCTCACTAGCACTAATGCGTCTCCTTTGCTTTTTCTCATATCACTAATGCTACGACCAGAAGTGATGCATTGGAGTTAAATTAAACTGATAGTGTGTCAGCTTTATTCTACTTTCTCTTTAGTGGGAGAAATGTTTCCTTTATATTCAGTACTGCATAAATTCTGTACATTATGACATTTCCATTCACTATTCCCCCCTGTTATTTACAGTAACTTAAATTGATGATAGGGAAAAACCTAGGTTGATCATAGATTTATTTTTTACAACATTTTAAACACATCCTAGTGTACTCGTTAACCCTGTTTTTCTCTTATATTAAGCAATTCAGCTACTTCTATAAATGCTGGTTATTTCTGATAATAGTAATCAAAATTATTCAGGGGAAATTAATCCAAGTTTCTTGGTGGAGAGATATCTGGAAAGATAATGGCTAACTGGGCCAGCTCACAGAATAACTATGAAAACTATAGTAGACAAATGAAGGAATTTGGAACTCAGAAGTTTAAGTATAATTCAGCAAGTAATGAGGAACCTATTTTTAGAAACATTGTACTTTGGGAATCCTTTCTGTTTCTTTGAATCGACCATAAGAATATGGCCAATAACCATCTTACAAGTTACGTAGGCAAAAGTTCATCCACTAGTAGTGTGTGTCTTCTCTTTAAATGGAAAAGTATATATTTTATTATAAGGCTTTTTATTTGAACCTTATTCAGGAAAAGATGTACTTAGTTTGTTTGGTCTATATTCTCTCAGGAAAGAAATCCATCGAAATGCTTATAGGTGTCTATGAACCAAAGGTCTGCCTTCACAAAGGAAGGAATAAGTAATGTCCCTGCCTATATCTTGTCATTATGGGAAATTCTAATCCAGAAAGACACTTGTGTTGTAGAGGACAACATTTCTTTTGCTATCATATATTATCCCTTTTATCATTATTGTCCATTTTGGAGACTTAGGGCTTCTATTCTAAATCCTCTGTGGGAAATTAAGCGCAGTTTTTTAATTTATAAGTCAGCGAAAAGTTATCGCTGTTTTGCCTTTACATAATTTGTATTTCTTACTGTATTACTTCTCATATTCTGCTTATGTATAAAACACCCTTTTCTGTTTCTTGTATACTCATTCTTCACATGAATTTTATTTTGAAAGAAAATCATTTATTTAAAAAATCCCTCTTTCTTACTTGGGATATCTCGTTGTTGTTTAAATAACAGCTTGAGCCTTACTTGTAATAAATTAACCAAGAGTATTTACTGTTTTTTAAATATCCCATCCTTCCCTAATTTGCTTTTACCTTTTTTTGGATGCCGGTCACGTGGCTCTTAAGAGAATGGCCATGTCCTGTGTCTTGTGGAGGCTGGTTTCTGAGTCACTCCACTGTCACTTCTGCAGATGGCCGATGGTGGGCCAGGCGCTATCTTGATAACTGGGCTGAACTGCTGAGTACAGAGCACTGAGTAGGAGTTTCCAAACCATGTGACACTCAGTAAAGTAGCGGAGTTACTTTACTGAATTCTCTTGTTCATCATGTATAAATTCCTTTCAGAGAATTTTTTATTTTTGATCTCATTTCAGTGTGCTAGGTTTTTTTCCTGCAATTTCTTTCCTTTTTCTTTGTTTAAAATAAGGAAAAGTAACTGGATTTTTATGCCTATTCAACAGGGACTGGAGATGAAGCCTGGTGGTTCACGATAGGTGATCACAGACAGAAATCTGGGACCCAAATGGCAGTCGCATTTCTTTCCCTGGGTTTCATGGCGCTGGAATTCTTTCCAACATCCAAAGGCAAAGAGGCACATGGCCCAGGGCTCTCCCAGAGCTTCCTTCTGAAAGCAGACATCTGTTGTATGTTAATTGAGTAAAATAAAATAGAGGAGGAAGGATTGTTTGTTCCCTGGGTACCTTATTATGTCTCCCGTTTTTCAGAGAGGAGAGTGGGAAACGTGTATATCATATGATGATCAAATACAAGTGCTGTTGTCATGGAAATTAATATTATTTGACAACGCTCTGTCTTCCTTTGATGGTAGACAACAATTGTCATTCTCTACACACACCCTTCAGCATATTACTCAGGTTAATGCATCTTGAAATAGGTCTTAAGATCCACATCAAAAGCCTTGTGAGACACTGTTTACAAATTAAATACCCTGAACTTTTTGTCACACATCTTGATGAGAATATTCTACTCTATAGAAAGAGATGCCCTGTAGCTCTCTTCCCTTTGGATGAAATTAACACCAATTAAGTGTTCCTTATTAAGATGCCACACCACGAACAGTTGTAATATTGCTGCCCCATGTGATCCAATGGAATCTTTGAGTATTCTCTCAGCTACAAATTTGCCACATAATATCCATAACATCAGAGCATTGATTCTGCAGTTGCTATGGCACCCTGAACAAATTCTCAGCATTAGTCCCTCAGGGCACAAATTAAGAGTTGCCAGCATTGTAGGATGTCAAGTGTTTCGCTTCCCCTGGTCAGGAGGCTGCTTTGTTATTGAAAAGGAAAACGGCTCTTGAGCTGGAATAAACTGTTTAATAGAATGCATTGTTATCCATCATTGAAGATATCCTCGGTTAATACATTTTAAAGTAATGCCAATATTTTTTAGACTTATTAAGGCATTGCTGTCCATTTAGCCATCCATTTCTTTAAAAATATTTAAAAGTTCACTATAGAGAGAAAGTAATGAAACATTCTAGATTCAAGTGATGTAATTGTTTAACATAATACTCATAAGAACTTTGGAATCACTGGATATATTCACTTGACTTAATTCTAGGGTATCTACGAAAGAATCCATTTTTATCTGGCCTAATATATACATGAAAGCAACTAAAATGTCTGCCACATTTACTTTTATTATTAACACCTTTATTGAGATCTAATTCACATATCATACAATTCTCTCATTTAAAGTGTTCAAGTTAATTCTCTGGTTTTCAGTAAAGTAACAGAATTGTGCAATAATCACTAAAATCTAATTTTGAAATATTTTCACAATCCCCAAAAGAAACTACACGCCTTTTAGTAGTCATTCCCCATTCTCCCTTTACCCTCAGCCCTGGACAAGTACTACTTCCTGTCTCTGTGGAGCTACCTACTCTGGATGTCTCATAGAAATAGAGTCAGAATATCTGGTCTTGTGTGACTGGCTTCTTTTACTTAGTGTCAGGTTTTCAAGGTCATCCATATTGTAGTATGGAACAACACTTCCTTCTCTCTATAGCCAAATAACAGACCATGGAAGGGATATACCTCAGTTTTTCTTCATTCTTCAGCTTGTTGGTGTTTGGGTTGTTTTCACTTTTGGACTGTTGCGGATAATGCAGAATAAATTTTTGTATAGATGTATGATTTTAAGGGGCACCAAACTATTTTCTAAAGTGGCTACAACATTTTACAATCTCACAAACAATGTTTGAAGGTTCCAGTTTGTCCACATTCTCACCGAGACTTGTTGGCGTTCACCTTGTCATTATATCATCACTGTGGGGTGAAGTGGCCTCACATGTGGTTTTAATTTTAATTTCCCCAGTGACTTACAGTGTTGATCATGTTTTCATGTATCATTGGCCATTTCTATATTTTCTTGGTAAAAATATATATTTAGATCCTTTGCCCGTTTTTCACTGGGGTATTTGTTTTATTTTTCTTAATTTCTGACTTGTCTTTTGTATATTCTACATACAAATCCCTCCTCAGATACATGATTTACAGGTATTTTTTCTCATTACATACATTTTGTTTTCAGCTTTCTGACAGCTGTATTTAGAGCATAAAATTTAAATTAGACTTCATCTAAATTATTAATTTTTGTCATTGTTTGTTGTTTTGGTATTGTGTATAAAAAACATTGCCTAATTCATTGCCACGAGGATTTACTCCTGTGTTTTCCTCTAAGAGTTTTATAGTTTTAGCTCTTATATTTAGGTCTGTGACCCATTTAGAGTTGATTTTTAATAAATGAGGTGTGAGGCAGGCATTCAACCTCAATCTTTTGCTTTTGGATATCTAGTTGTCCCAAGATGTTTTATTCAAAAGATTATCCTTTTCTCATTGGAATGTATTGGCACCCATGCCAAAATCCCGTTGCCCATAAATGCACTAGCTTCTTCCCGGACTCGGACGCAACTTCGTTCCATTGGCCTAAATATGGATTCTTCTGCCAGTAAAGCACTGCCTTGAATACCACAGATTTATAGTAAGCATTAAAATTAGGATGTGTCAGGTGTCCAAATGTATTTTTTCTAATTCTTTTATTCTTGTTTTCATGCTTTTTTCCTCTTGGTTAAGAATGTTGGGCCCTACCCCAGATGTACCCACATGTGTTCCCAAAGAGAGAGTGACACTAACACCAAAGCACAGCCCCTGGGAAAGTTATCCTGGCTTTAGGTTACGAAGGCGACAGTAAAAACTTCGGGAACAGGTCATTGGGAATGTAGTTTTCATCATCCCATTCACTGTAAGGAATAGAACCTAAAGCACACTGTCTTCGTTGCCAAAAAATATATACAGTTTCCCCCAAATGGGAATCTCTCAAATCTGAACCTGTGTCCTTCCATATAGAATTACCCACTTAATCAATTCACTTCTAAGTCAGTGTTTTACCTCTGCACTACAGAATGCCACGCAGTGATTGAGTCGCTCAGCTGAGATATGGTCACATCACTTTCATTAACCCTGTGTCTACAACGATTGCACTGCCGCCTTAGCTCACAGAAAAGTTATAGTTTATAGACCTCAAAGGCCAATGAATTATCAGCAATACAGGTACTCAGCGCTAGCTTCTTCAACATTCCTTAAACATTTCAACAACTGTCCAGCAGGCAATGGTGCTTCTTACTTTAGATGGAAAACAGTCAATAGAAATTTAGTAGCCAGTTTCACGAAATCTTGAAATTCAAGGATATATTTGAGGCCTGTATGGAAACTAATAAATAAGTTTAGTAAATCGCACTTAGCATGACAGGTTACAAGACCACAGGGTACTTTATGTTCTGTTGGAGTAGAATCACATTTTAATTTTTAACACCTTAGTAATAATTACTTGGAATCGTTGAATTGAACTCATCCAAGCATTTCTAAGTAGGCAGTAAATAAGATGTCATCACTAAAGACATAATTATTACCACATTGAAAAATATGTATAATCCTGTAACACAGACTATATACTTAGCAAATTCCTCAAAAGGCTACCATTTTCCATCTCCAAGAAACGTCCGTTAGGTGTCCTGGCTGGCTCTGATGGTTTTTTTCAGGTGAAGAACACATCATGGTGAAGTCCTTAATAAGTTTAGAATATTTCAGTTCCAATTATAAATCTCTGTACAAAAGTCAGCCTTAATTATTTGAAGTGGACGAGTCCTCGTGCCCGCTCACCTCTTACAAGGGCCCTGCGTCGCGTGGGTGGGGCTCAGGGAATTTGAGAGCCGGAAGCGCACCTGAATCTGTGCCATTGCTCCTCATTAGCTTAATTACACTGCAAGCTGGACAGATTATAAAGACGCCCGATGTGGATGCCCTGAAGCGGAATTGGAGCAGATTGGCCAGAAGGACTTGCCAGAATACCCGGCTCAACCTGTCACTTCGGTTTCTGTGACAGAAATCGGTCTTGGTCAGTTGCTAATGGAAAGAAACATCAAACCCGATTATCAATGGTTTCCGGTTAGATTTATGATACAAATCATACGCTGCTGTTTGCAACAACTCACATGCTTTTCTAGTCTTTTCTTTGTTTCATTTTGTTTTTCTTATTTTTTGATGATATAAAAATATTTTTTAGGAATCGCAGCTTCTTTTTAGCTGAAGTCATTGCCTCCATGCCACCAAGTCTTAAGACTATGGCTGGGACCTCGTTATATTGCCACCTTGATCAGATGATAAGATATAGTTTCAATATATTTTTCTAGACTCATAAATTTTTGGCAATGCACTCAGATTCTAGCCAGACTGTCTGGGGCCTTACCAGAGTAGTAATAGGAACAAAGCAATTATTCTGTACTCACCGTAAATATTGAACTGGATTTATCGGGCATATAAATGTTGTAGGATGCTACTGATATAGAGCTTTAAAAATTATGTCCTACTTTCTTGGCAAAATTTTTTAACACAGTGGAAGGACATCTGTTGCTTTAGCCTATCCAGCCTCCATTTTTTCTTTTTGTTAGAAACATGCAAACACTATTCCAAGCACATGAAATCCATAGATGAATAAGATTTTTATCCCTTAAGCGTGGAAGTTGCATTGCA
>JAPYXV010005996.1:0-10122 GCA_028533065.1 Trachops cirrhosus | reverse complement strand
GAAACCTGCCCCTCAGCCTCCCTGAAAACTGCCCCTCCGTCTCCCTGAAACCTGCCCCTCAGCCTCCCTGAAAACTGCCCCTCGGACTCTTTGAAACCTGCCCCTCAGTCTCCCTGAAACCTGCCCCTCAGTCTCCCTGAAAACTGCCCCTCTGCCTCACTGAGTACTGACCCCCCCCCTCTGAAAATTCCCTGCTGGGCGTGCCCTCGAGGCGCGCAGGGAGCGGTGACACGGTCGGCAGGTGCTGGAGCCGACCGTCCCGCCCAGGAGCGGGCTGGGTGTTCCCAGAATGCACCTCTGTCCGCCCGCGTCCTGCGCCCGGGCGGCATTCCCGCCGCTGCCGCTGCCCCTGGCGCAGGTGGTCGGCTGGGCTCCGCGCGGGCGGCCCCGACAGCGGCGGGGCCCGGGCACAGGAGCAGGGCCCCGACCCTGGGGGCTCTGGAGCGGGGAGCGCGAGCTGCCGAGTTCCGCGCCCCGCTCCCGGGTCCCAGCGGCGAGGCCGGACCCCCTCCCCGAGCTCGCCGGGCGCAGCGGCGTCCCCTCCGCGGTGCCCCACGCCCCACTGGCACCCGGCCGGGGCTCCCCCGGCAGGACGGCTCCCCCGGGCCCCCGGCCGGGCAGAGCGGGCAGCGGCGCGCACAGCCAGGCCGCTCGTCCTCAGCGTGGACGCGACGCGGGCGGTGGTCCCGCCAGCGGTGCAGGGCCGGACCCTCGAAATGAAGCTTCTGCGGTTTGCGGGCGGGGTGGGGGCGCGGGGAGTGTAACAGCCGCAGGACGAACAACTGATCCCGGGCGAACAGCACGTTTTCCCGGGAACCGCTGGCCCTGGCTGGGTGGCCCCGGGCGTCAGAGCGCCCCCCAGGACTCGGACCCCCCTCGGCGGGGGCACAGGCAGGAACCTGCCGAGGGGCATCAGCGGGAGGAGCAGCGGGCGTCGGGTGTCTCCCCCCTCCCCGTGCCCGCTCCCCTCCACCCTGGTGAAGCCGCGGTGTGCAGAGAAGTTCACAGTGTAAATAGGAAAAGGAAAATAAAAGGGAATTTGGGAGAAGACTGCATGGGAAACGGAAAGGCAGAAGCGGGAGGGAAGGCCAGGAGGCTTCTGTACATGAAGGAGCCCTCGGCCCCCCAGATGTGTCCTTGCTGGTGTTGGTGTCACTGTCACTGACTCGTCTGGCTCCTGAAACCTGGGCATTGGAACCCGTCCCAGCCCAGGGGACAGTGGGAGGCCCCTTTCCTGACCCCTCGTGTGCGGCCAGTGAGCTCACAGTCTCCGATGCCCGGACGGCGGGGACGGGGGTGGATTCTCTGAGGGCTGGGCGTGTGCGGGGAGCGGCCCCAGGTCTGCGGGGAGAGGGTCTGGGAAGGAGACCTGGCCCGAGTCCAGGGGACAGCACCTGCCTCTGAGCGGGGCACTGGGACGCACTGAGCTGAGACGTTGGTGGAGCTGAGGGAACCTCAGCTGCACAGGGCACAGGGCGGGTGGGCCATCCCGCACCGTTTCCTGTTCGGTCCCAGCTGGCGGGCACCGCCCCCTCCCACTGGACTTCCCAGCGGAGCCCGGCGCCCCCCAAGCCCCTCCAACAGGTGCGGGCCCCACGAGTACCGGTCCACAGGCCGCTGCTGCCTGCTCTGCCCCTCGGGTGAGTCCGGGGCGGTCTGCCTGGAGGGACCGCAGAGTCCACGGGTGTCGGGCCGTGGGGAGGGCCTCTCCTGGCAATGGGGGGGAGGCTGTTAGCAGCACCCGTGAGGTGGGACATGGCACAGGGCACACCTTCGAGAAGGAAGCCCCGTCTGCCCTCAGCGAGGGTGGCAGGAACCTGGTGGCCCAGTGAGGTGCCCCTGGGTCCTGAGGGGCACACCCTCCCCTGTGGGTGGGAACTGGGCGGAGCTCCTCCCCGAGGCAGATCTGCCTTCAGCTCCCCAGGACACTCCACAGTTGCCACAGGGGCGGCGCCAGGCTGCGCCCCACCAGAGGGCACAGGGTTGGCTCCCGTCGCTCCCCCGCCGCCCCAGCTCCCGTTGTCGGTGGGTGGGCTGGTGCGGCTGCCGGCCAGCGGGAGGCGGCGCCTCGCTGCGGGACAACTCTGACCTCCGGGCACACCTGCCCCAGTGTGGCGGAGGCCCTGCTGGGAAGAACCCGATTCCTTCTCTGTTGAAGGTGCCTGGGGGAGGGGAGCCGGGGACTTCCTGACGCAACATTTAGAATCTCAGCCTCTTCCTTCAGCTCAGCCACAGAGAGATTGGGTGAAAGCAAAATACATGGGACAGGTGAGTTTCCACACGGCCCCGGAGGGCACCTGTCAGCCTTGGGTGCTCTGCGCCCCAGACGGCCGCCGACTCAGCCCCACGGAGATTGGAAATCAAACCGGGCGGAACTGCTAGCGGGGAGCAGGACCGCCCCGTGGGGCTGCCCTTTCTCTGGGAAGGTGACTTGGGAGAACTCTTCCTCTGCTATCAGCTAATTGAAAACTGGGTGTGTTCCTTTCTTTTTTAAGTTTTTATGTATTTATTTTTAGAGAGAGGAAGGGAGGGAGAAAGAGAGGGAGAGAAACATCCATGTGTGGTTGCCTCTTGTGCGCCCCCCCCCAGGAAGCCTGGCCCACAACCCAGGCATGTGCCCTGACTGGGATTCGAACAGGCGACCCTTGGGTTCCCAGGCTGGCGTTCAGTCCACTGAGCCACAGTAGCCAGGGCCCAGTGTGTTCCTTACTCACCTGAACGGGGGCAAAGAACCCCTGTGAAGAAATGTGTTTGTTCACCTGAAAGTGTCAAGCAAGAGATTCATCCAGTGACTCATCTTTACAACCAAGACTACTGACCAAGAATACCGATTCTCACAGATTAGAGAAAGGAATGTGAAAACAGGACACAGAAACCGTCAGGAAGACCGAGGGGAAGAGCAAAAGGTGGGAAGAGCACTAGGTCCCAAGGAAATAAGAAACCACCGAAGACAACAGACCCCAGTTCCCACCTTACAGTCAGAGAATGGCAGGAAACCACCACCTAGAAACAGCTTTAACAGCTGAGCAAGCAGTGGCAAGAGGAGCCTTCAGCTACCTTGAACATCTGAAGGATGACACCACCTCGAGGGGCCCTCGCATCCGAGGGTGGTTGGTGCAGGTGTGGAGGAAGACAGCCGTGGCGGTCGGACTCGGAAATACCTGGATGGCGGCGGGTCGCTCCCCCACTGAAGGGCCAGTGGGACCGGGGAGGCCACACCCCCCCGGCACAGGTCCATGTGGTATCGAATCATTGGGAACAGTCACTCCATCGTAGGTTCCCAATTACCAAAGAGGATGGACATGTATTTAGGACGGGAATAGACTGCAGAAGCTGCTTTGTCTGAAAGGAGAGCGTCACAGTGCAGGAACATCGGACAGAAGACAGAGGGTCTGAGAGGGAGGTGGGAATGCCAATGCCAAGGGCTCTGTGGGGGACGTGAGATGCTGGGACGCAGGGGTCTGTGTCCCCAGGATCTGTTCTATTCTAGGCAGCGACTGCTGGGGACTGAATGTGACCTGAGCTGACTGAGGTTCGGAGGGCGTCTGCCATGGAGACGCCAGGCAGACCCATGAGCTCTGACCCTCACGCCACCTCAGGGGGCCCCCAATTGCAGGTGGGGGTTTGGAAGGCTGTCCGAACCCAGGGGACATCACAGAAGCTCAGCTGGGAGACCGTGGGCCAGGCACCGTGGCCCCTGACTGCGTCGACAAAAAGGGACGGGACCCAACCTCATGAGAACCGAGAACTCGGGACCTGTGTGACTCCCGAAACGGGACTTTGGGAACTGAAACAGTGTGCCTCTGTGACAGTGACAGGAAAGCGTTACAGCTTTCTACAAAGCCAGCAAGGGTTTAGGCTCAGGTCTGTCCGGCGTTTCCTGCCGAGGGAATAACAACAAAGTCGGCAGCCTCAGCTGAGCTGACCTTTAACGTGAGAAATCAGGGTGCCGACGGCCCCCCACCCCGAGTGAAAGGCTTTCGCCCTGGCTCTGCTCCGGGCATCGCCATCTGGCCGTGCGTTTCCCTCCGTGCTCTCTCACTGCTGCTGACTGTGCGGTCTGTGAGCCGGTCGTATGGGACTGGACACAGACACTTCAGGAAACGAACTAGTGAGACGAAATCTCACGTACCCACCGGTGCCCGGTGGCCCCGAGTGCAGAGCCTTCTGAGTCGACCCTTCAGAGCGTGAGCCCCTCGTGTTCTGTGGGAGTGGGAGCGGGGGAGGGGAGTGGGCCGGTTCAAGTTCTTTGTTGCAAGAACAGCAAAGACCTGGGCTGTCCGAACCGCACGGACCTCCTGTGGCAGAGTTAGAGCGTGTCCCTCCTTCCCGGGCGTTTCTGGGGCTTTGTCTCAGGCCGCGCCTCCTTCCAGGGCCCCGGGGCCAGCTGAAATGTGGGCTCAGTGGAATTACACGACGGCAACCACATTTTCACTCACTCTCCATCTTCTACGGTCCTGCACACGCCCCAGCTGCCTTCGTGTCCACAGGGGGTTATTTACAACCCCCTTCTTGTCATTTTAGTTCGGGTAACGGACAGGCACCAGATTCCTCCACTGAACAAGGCGTCTGGTAAACACGTCCACGTGTTCTGATGTTCTGGGCCACTGCACCTTTTAGCAGCCACATGGAATTTCATAACTGGGACAAGCAATGATACATCTAGTCACCACGGTTTTCCGTACATTTGGATTCTTCTCCTTTCTCACGATCACGAAGATCCATGTTATGACGTCCTCATGCCTCTGACTGTGCTCGGAGGACACGATGTGACCCTTAAAAACGGTGGCCGGCATGGAGGGCGGGTGCCGGTTCGACATTCGGACCCGCAAGGCCCTCGCCGATTTCTCCTCCCCGAGGGAGGCTGCGAGGGGAGCTCAAGGGGAACGGCACCGTCCGTCCGTCGTGAACGCGTCCGGTCTGTCCGCACAAACAAACAGGACTGACAAACTCTTCCCCGGGTGGGGGTGGGGGTGGGGGTGGGCCGTTCCCAGACTTTCAGGCAGTAACCACGCTGCTGGTGTTCAGACACGCCATGGCCCGGAAGCGGGTCTGCCGGGCCGTCTACGTGCGGTGCCCTGGCACACGGCGGAACTGCGTGTGTTTCACGTGTGCGATGTGACGGGGTTGTACACGTGGGTTCAGCCACGGTACTGCCGCCACAGGGGGGTCATAAACATACCCCGGACCTCTGAACATTACCTTCTGCTCTCCCCTTTTCTTAGGGTAAGAAAGCTTTACATGAAATCTACCTTAACAACATTTTTAAAACAGATTTTTATTTTTAGAGAGCGGGGCAGAGAGGGAGAAATAGAGGGAAACATCAAGCTGTGGTTGCCTCTTACACGCACCCTAGTGAGGACCTGGCTCGCAAGCCAGGCATGTGCCCTGACCTGGAATTGAACCAGCGACCCTTGGGTTCCCAGGCTGGCGTTCAGTCCACTAAGCCACACCAGCCAGGGCTTAGCAACATTTTACGTGCACGATACCACGTTGTTAACTACGGGTACTAACTCCTACGTTGTTCGAAGTCATTCATGCCGAATTTTGTCACACTCTGGTCAGGGGGTTACTTCACTGAGGAGCCAGAGGTGGTGGCCGTGTCAGTAAGTCGGTAGGGTCAATGCACAGCTGCCCTCGGCCTTGCTCCGTCTCTATGGGTGTGAGCTCACACGAGTGTGCATCATCCGTTCACCCGACGTGTGCTCCACAACTGCTCACCGAGGGCCTGCGAAGGGCTGGACTCTGTCCTGGGGGCACTCAGGTCTAGAACCTGAGAGAGGCAGGCCCGTCCCTCGTGTGCAGGGGGCGCACAGTTCAATCAGAGGAGCGTCGGGACGGGAAGCAACTTCAGCGGACACACGCAGGCGTCCCTGCCGTCTCACCGCCCAGACGCCCCTCACCTGCTCTGGCACAGGAGTGGGGCTGCTGCCCTGGGCTGGTGCAGGTCCCTAGAGGCACCTGGGTCTGCAGCGCCTGCTCCAGGGTGTCCACGCCCCCTGCAAGCACCACCTCCTGCAGCTCCACGCTGGCCTCAGGGTCCTCAGAGGGCACCACGGCTGAACCCTGGTGTTCCAGCAGTGGTGCGCTGTCCGCACCGGTGGCTGGCGGGCTCAGCTCCACATCCCAGGGCGGCAGAGTGGCTCTGGGCTGGGTGCGTCCCTGTGACTGAAGAACAAAGCTGTGACTTTTGGTGGCGGGGGCCTGCAGAGCGGTCCTCCCCAACCACTTCTGGAGGCAAAGCCACCTCGTCTGCCAGGTAACCTGGGGCCGTGCGGTAGCAGAGAAAAGTACTTTGTGGGGTCAGGTGCAGCCTTGGCCCCCAACACCACCGGGGCGTCCCAGACAAGGGGGTTGTGGTTGAACCCAGCAAGACAGGTCTGCATCCAGCACCCTGCGACCTGGGAATGTGGCCTTGTTGGACACAGGGTCTTTGCAGACGAGGGAGCCGTACTGGACGAGAGTGGGCCCTACGTCCAGTGCCCACTGAGGGTCGTCAGGAGACAGACAGATGGGGAGGAGGCCGGGTGAGGACAGAGGCCGGTGCTGACTGATGGCGCCCACCACGAGGAGCACCCAGTACAGCTGGCCACCCGAGACGAGGTGAGTGCAGGGGTGGGCGGACCTGCCCCCAGGGCCTTGGAGGAAGCCGGCCCCCCACCCCCAACTAACACCTGGATCAGACTTCTGGCCTCCACATCGGGGAGATGGTCAGTTCTGTGTCTTTCATCCCCGAGTTGGGGAGGACGTTTCGCAGCCCCGGGAAGCCGTACAAGTCCCGTGCCCTCTGCGCCCCCCTGTGCACCCCGTGGTCTAGGCCGGCAGAGTGGGGTCCTCCCCAGCACAGCTGCTCCAGGCTCTAGTGGCAGGGGCGGACACCACCCAAAAGGCTGAGCTTCCCATGTTGGGGACACACAGGGATGGGGATAGGGACTCACTGAGTTCGTCCTGCAGCGTATCTGGAAATAAACAGAAAAAGGGAGTCCTGTGAACGGGATGCAGAGGAGGATGCAGGTGGTGGGGGTGGGGGTGGGTGTGGGGAGGGTGGTGGCGACCACCTGCAACCGGGCCTCACCTTGGGCGCTTCGCTGTCACTGCAGCTGCAGCTCGTGCCCTCTCCCCTCCTCCTGCGACGGGGCCTGGGTCCTCCACCGTCGGTGCCGCAAGCACAGCACATACATCACGAGCCCCGTGAGAACCACCAGGCTCAGGGTGAGCAATGGGATCCAAGGATCTTTGTCCCTGAAGAAGGCACCTGCGAAGGGGTGGCCTCAGCCCCTCAAGTGATCTTTCTGTCCCCACAGCGCCCAGACTCTCACTGTCACACAGTCAGCACGATTTTCCTGAAACGTCTCCGCCCCCATGGGATCAGATGGAGCACGAGGACACACGCAGTGTCACTGACGTCCCGGCTGCACCCCGCCCACCCCTCACTGACAATCTGCCCCACAGTCAGCGGAGTCTGGTGATAAGAACAGACTCTGGGGCTGGGGCCTGGGTTCCAATGCCGGGTCTCCTGCCCGACCAGCCCTGTGACCTTGAACTAATGATATAACCATCTGTTGCTGCGTCCTGACCAGTGAGACCATTGAATTAATGCTTATACAGTCCCTGACGCAGGGTGAGGGCCACACGGGTTTCATTAAGGTTGGAACACTAGATATTTTACTTTATCTTGTTTACAGCGAAATCAGCCCCTATGGGGCCGGTGAGCATGGTGTCCATCTCGTCCTGTCTCGGTGACGTGCCCGCTGCAGCACAGCGAGCAGGCCCGTGTCTCCCCCACAGGGCAGCGCCCACTGCCCACCAGGTCCCCTCCTGTGGGCACGCCCTGGCTCAGCCCTTTGTAACAGGGATCCCTGGTTTAAAAATACTGGGTCACAGGCATCACATCCCCCCCTGCAGGCTGGTCCATTGAGTGTGTCCCCAGAAGTGGGTTTTGGATCAATCAGGGAGCCATGTGGAAGCAGACGGCCCTGTGCCCCCAGCAGCACTGGTGCCCACCCACACCAACACCATTCAAAACCCGGGGCACAGACTTCTGAGGGATTGTCTCCCCACAGCCCGCCACCAGAGGGCGCCCACACCTCGTTTGTCCTTCTACCAATTTCACAGGTGGAAAATATTCTCAGTTCCATCAGATTTGGCATCCTTCTCGGAGTTTACCTTTCTGGGAACTGATGACTCCCATTTTTGCTCTTTTATCCACTCCGTTCCTTTATATTGTAAGATTAGCTCTTTCACTGAGACTTGCGTTGTCCCTATTTTCCCCCTCCTGGTGTATTTGCTGATCTTGAGCATTTGTCCCCAAGTCCCACTGCCTGGCACGGTGTGTGTGACATGCAGGAAGAGCTCAGAAGGTGTCTGTGACATAAGCAGCTTCAGGGGAAGGGGCCCCAGGTCCCTGCTCTGTGCCCTCTGTGCCCCACGGGGCCCCAGGTCAGCAGCAGACCGCCGGGCCTTCCCCCGGGGGCACCGAGGAGCCAGGGCCGGGGGCAGGGCATTCACCTGGGATGGAAAGCCTGGCTGACCTCTCCTGGCCCAGCAGGGGGTTTCTGATGACACAGGAGACCCGGTCCCCAGAGCCTTCTTCCAGGATCACAGAGGCTGAGGCTGCATACAGGCCCTGGGGGTCCGCAGCCTCATCCGCTGCCTAAGCCGGCAACCTCTGTCCCCTGGCGTCTGTCCACTCGATCTGGGGCTGCGGGTACCAGCCGGCAGACGTGCAGCTCACACGGGTCCCTCTAGCCTGGTAGCCCTTCATTTCAATGTGGGGATCAGAGCCCAGAGCTGGGGAGGAAAAGTGAGCTGAATCTTGGGGAGCCCTGTGTACTGGTGGGGGTCCCCACAGCAGGGAGGGGCACCCGCAGACGAGCCCAGCAAGAATTCACCAGGAGCTGCTCCCAGACTGTGCTGTGCAGCAGAGACTGATCCCTGGTGGGTCCACTGATGCACCATAGCTGGAGACTCGTACTGGATCCAGGGGATCTGGGCCAGAGCAGAGGCTGCTTCCCCTAAACTCTCTTAGAGATGGCCACACCCCTCCCCTCCCACATGCCTCAGAGAGGCTGGTTCCTGGCACAGCCCCTCACCCCACCTTGGGCAAACAAGGAGGTGGTCCCCCTCAGCCTAAGTGGGTCCCACCCCACTGCCCCTGTCCATGCTGCCTGTCCTGTGGGGGACGTGCCCTCCCATGAGCAGGAGACACACGGTGTCCTGTGGCCGCCTGAGCAGTGACTGGGCGTCGGAGGAGCTCTTCCTGGGGGACACCTGGGTGTGTCACGGGCCTCAGAGGCACAGAGATGGAGGCGGAGGCGATGCTGGTGAGCAGCCCACGTGCTCTGGGCTAGCTCTGCAGCCTCTGCCCCCGGCCATGGAGGGAGCCTGGACCAAGCCTGAGGCTCACCTGCCACCTGCAGCTCCACCTGGGCATTTTCAAAGAAGTCTCCATCTTGGAAGTAACACAGGTAGGTTCCATTGTCAGAGACGCCGACATTGTGAATCCGGAGAGTGGCCTTCCCCACAGTGACGTCCTCTCTTAAAATCGAAGTTCTCCCTCGGTACACCCCTGCCGGCGAGTCCTCCTGCCCTTGTACGTACGTGTGCACTACCTGCCTGGGGCTGGGTCGTACCCACATCAGGTCCATGTTCTCAGCGCTCATCTCGGGGGACAGGTGACAGGGCAGGTCTGCGTCTTCACCCACCACGGCCAGGATGGGCTCAGGGGGTCCAACCACAGCAAACTCAGCTGGTCATCAGAAGGGGGGCTCCGTCAGAGTGAGCAGGGCCACAGGGCCAGGGGGTGTCCCAGGCAGGGAGGGCGAGGTGACAGACAGCTAGATGGGAACTGAGTCCTTACACAGGTGAGGTGTGGACAGGCCTTGCAGGGGTGGGCAGAGTCCAGGGTTCTGGCTGGGTCTGAGGGGAAATGATTTGGACAGGCAGATGCACAGCCGGTCCTACCTGAGCAGGGGCTGAGCAGCTGGACCACGGCGAGGCAGACAGGGAGGGCAGGCAGACGGGGGACTAGGCACCTCAGCATCCTGACCAGCTGCTGTGCACAGAGAGGCCAGCAGGGGCTGGGGGGCAGTGACCACCTGGAAGGATGAGGAGAATTCCACA
>JAPYXV010005995.1:0-10122 GCA_028533065.1 Trachops cirrhosus | reverse complement strand
ATAACAGACAAGAAGTGTTGGACTGGTTGTGGAGAAAAAGGGACCCTAGTACACTGTTGGTGGGATTGCAGACTGGTACAACCACTATGGAAAACAATATGGAACTTCCTCAGAAAACTAAAAATGGATCTGCCTTTTGATCCAGCAATTCCACTGCTGGGACTATATCCTAAGAACCCTGAAACACCAATCCAAAAGAATCTATGCACCCCAATGTTCATAGCAGCACAATTTACAATAGCTAAGTGCTGGAAGTAACCTAGGTGCCCATCAGTAAATGAATGGATCAACAAACTGTGGTACATTTTCACAATGGAATTCTATGCAGCAGAAAGAAAGATGGAGCTCCTACCCTTTGCAACAGCATGGGTGAAGCTGGAAAGCATTATGCTAAGCAAAATAAGCCAGGCATTGAAAGACAAATACCATATGGTCTCACCTTTAATAGGAACCTGAACAAGAAAAGAAAGAAAAAACCAAAATATATCCAAAGACACTGAAATAAAGGACAGGTTGACAATGACCAGAGGGGAGAGGGAAGGAATTTCAGGGGAATTTCAGGGGAGAAGGGAAGGGTTTGCAGGAATAAATATAAAGGCACATGGATAAAAACTAGGGGGGTTGGAAATGGGAGGGAAGAGGGGAGGGATGGGTGGGTGGGCTGGAATGGGAGTAAAGGATAGAAACTATTGAAAAATTACTAAAATTAAAAAAATAGAATGAAATTTAAAAAAATAATAAGTTTATTTATTTATTTTTAGAGAGATGGAAGGGAGGGAGAAAGAGAGGGAGAGAAACATGAATGCGTGGTTGCCTCTCATGTAACCCCCCCACCAGGGACCTGGCCTGCAACCCAGGCATGTGCCCTGACTGGGAATCAAATCATTGACCCTTGGTTCACAGGCCCACACTCAATCCACTGAGCCACACCAGGCAGGGCTGGAAAAAATTTTTATATCAAGAAATTATCTTTAATTCATCATAATCCTTTGTAAGATAAAAGTATCAAGCTATAACTTTTTACTTTGTTCCCAGTTTCAAATTTAAGTGTTCATAGCATATTATTTTACTGTGGATAATTACTGAGTGGCTCACATACAGATATATTCATTACCATTTAGTAAAAAATGGCTTCCATTGCCCTCACTGCTATATTAGAATCATACTTGGGTATTAGATTTTTAATCAAGAAATGTTCACCCTTATGAATACTGACTTTGATGGCACAAATTGTCGAAAATATCTGAGGAAATACTATTTTGAATGGTACATTGCATTTCTCATTAAAGAATTGGTATTTTGTCTGCCATATTTTATTAACTTTGCTTGATTTGGTTCTCTTTTTTTTACAGAGCCATTGATCCACCTGAGGCAGGAAACAGTGAAGAAGTTGGAGGGAAGCACAAAGCCTCCTTTCTTTGTCTCCAACATAGCAAGCAAGCAAACCTTCACCTGCTTCTAGGTCCTGCATTTGCTTTTTCCTCTCCCTGAACTCTCCCTAGCTCTTCATGGGACTAGCTCATTCTCATCCTTCAGGTTTTTCATCTATTTTTTTTAAGAGGCCCTTCCTGATGTCTCAGTCCACAATGAAGGACTTAGTGACCTTCCACCTCATCACATTCAGCTATGAATTTGTCTTGTCTATTATCTGTTGACATGTTAATTGTCTATTTTTCTCATTAGAATGGAGGCTCTGTGAAGCCAGGGATAAGGTCTGTTGTGTTCATCACTGCAACCCAATCTCCTAGACCAGCTCCAGGCACTCAATAAATATTTGAAGAAGGAATAAATAAAGATACGAACTTACCACTTCTATTTACAGAGCACTTTAACTTGAGGAATCAATATAAGGCTATTTATAAACATAAAGCTTAATGAATGCAAGAGGCAATAAGCTGCAATCTTTCAGGTTCATTGGCTATTTCTTTGCATTCCTGTGGTGAGAGAACAATTATACAGTAGAGAACTGCTCAGTTAACAAACATAGCTTTGGTTCATGTAGAAAGTTGGGTGGAAATCAAAGTGCTGCTTCTCTGCCATTTCTGGAAGAGTTTACATACATATTGTTCTATCATTGATAGCAACTGCTGAGAGTCTATAGTCAACTCTGCTGGCATCTCAGAGGTTGGCCGACCAGAAGATGTGCTGAGGAGAGGTTAAAGTGAAGTGGCTGTGACATCAGTCTTTTATTCAAAGTGCCTAAAGTGTCTAAATACATTTAATAGTTTTTAGTTTTAGTTATCAGAGTAATTCATGCTCATTACATAAAACTGAAGAAATACCCCAAAGTATTAAAATATCTAAAAAATATTAGTATAACATGTTTCAGTAGTGTAACATGACTTGGCAATGAGACTACCTAGATTCTACTACCAGTTTGGCCACTTATGGATGCTGTGAGCAGCTAGATTTCAAATGGCTACAAATTCTTCCAATTCCTGTGTGCATGCCCACTTGCAATGTAACTATGCCACTCTTCAATGAAGAGTGGAATCTATTTCCCCACCCCCTGAATTGGGATTTTGCCTGATCTAGGATGTTTTGACCAAAGAGACACCCGAGAACATGACACTATCAGAGGCCTCAAAAATGCTAAGGTGTTTGGGTTTAGGCTCTCTTGCAACTGAGAACTCCTCTACCACTATGTGAACAAGCCTAGGGTAGCCACTTGGAAGATGAGTGACCTCATGGAGAGAGGCCCAGGTGTCCTATTACCCCAGAGAAGGTCCAGATAAGGAAGTGAACACATCCTTGACCATACAGTCCTAATGATACAGAGAAATCTGATCAGATCACTGGGAAGAAGAAGGGAGGGGCCATAGGAGGAGGTTGACCAAAGCAAAGGTAAACAGCCTAGGACGAGATTGGTTGAGAAGCTGAATGGCTCCAGAGCACATGGAGTTATGGGTGAGAAGATTTGAAATAAAAGAAGCACTCTTGGGCTCTTGGGAAGTGAGGGAGGACTCTCTCTGGCTCTTTTCCTCCAGGATGCCTGGATTAGCAGCATGTTGCAGCTGTCTGCATATCCCAATGGGCAGTATTTTGGATGGGAAGAAACTCCAGGCACAGCCTAGGGTCAGGGTGGCCTAGCAGAGTTGGCAGGGTTATTCTTCTTTGAGTGTTATTGAGAGAACAGGCTCTGAGGTAAAAGCCTGACATTCTTCCAAAATTGTGTAGCTTTTGTATCTTATGTTGTTTCAGTTTAAAAACTAACCCCATAGAAATAAGATAATTAAAACAGAGAGAATGATAGGAGAATGCAGGTGTTAGAATTTAGCCTTAATTGAGGGGCTTAAGTGACTAATGCATGTGGAAAGCTGTTATTCCAAAATTGTGAAGCTCTTGAATACAGACTTCTTTCCTTTATCACCAAAACTTTGCCTCTGGAATTTTGCCTATGGGGTGGTGGCAGACTACAGGACCCCACTTGCTGTTTGGTAACACCAATCACATAGTTCTAGTCCAGAAGAATTACAGCCAAGCCACAGAATTATAATAAACAATGCATATTTGGTTTTTAAAAAACACTATATGTGTTTTGTTAGCAGAAACTAAATGACATAGTGACTCTGGGTGTATTGATTAATCTCTTTATATTTCAGTTTCCTAATCTGCAGAGTAAAGATAATAGTATTACCTTTCCCATAGGCTTTGCTTCAAGCACTAAATGATATAATGTGTGGAAAAGATTGAGCAACATACCTGGCACACGTAAGTGCTAAACACATTTTTATTTATTTCTTCCAGGCTTCTTAGAAAATGAAGAATGTATTCTATTATTTTCTTCTTTGCTTTGTTGACATAATATTGTACTACCTAATATATAACTGTAACTAAAGCCATTTCTTTATTTGTTATTAGGTTTTTTCCAACTTTTTAAGATTTACCCCCACGGGGTCTCATAGAAGCATTTCTTTCTCCACACTGTAATGGAAGATGTTTTTTCCAGAGCATTCAAGAACTTCCATGAAACTGCTTCAAGGAGAAATAAGGAAGAGTCTTCCTGTGGAGCAAGCAGAAAGATTCTGGTTTATCCCATATATCAGCTTATTTTAAGCAATTAGGCTGGGGAAGGCAGGGGATCCCAGGGCCTAAAAGTGATGCTCTGGGAAGACCTGTGCTCAATATGCACAACAAAAAAGTCCCGTGTTGCTCCACATCATGTGTGTTTGTTTAGACTAAGAAGCTTCTGCTAGTGACTGGCTCATAGCAACCACAGAATGAAGGAACTGTTTCCCAAATTATTAAAGACAGACTGTTGCAAAGCTCCCCCAGGATGAAATCTGTATCATCCCCCAAGCAGACGCTGTACATGTACCAGCTGTCCACACGTTTGGAGATCACTATTGGTCAGCAGTGCAGAGGCTGAAAGGCTGGTGCTAAAGGTCATGGCCATAGCGTGCCTGGCACACTTTCTTTGGTTATTCTAGTAACCCATTGTTCAATGTTGCAGCCACCAGCCAGCGGTGACTGCGAATGCTGCAAATGCTCATGATACAAGAGAAATACACACAGACTATCAAGACTACACACACCCCCTATTCCTGTGGGGGAATAGGAATGGCATGGCCACTCTCTCTAGTGGAGAGTGCACCAAGCCGCTGCCTGAGTAGGATTTTTATTAGGTAGTATTGGGTAGGGGTACGGATACAGTTTGTTAATTATAGTCTGGCAGTGAAGATCAAACAAGTAGGTAACTTTCAAAGAGCTGAAAAGGCTCATGCTGAGTTTGGGGTTTTATCACATAAAAGCTAAAAGGCTAGTTTCATTTCCTGCCCGTGCCTTTTAAAAGCATCCTCCAGCAACAGTAGTTTTCACAAGATTTTGCATATCTATGTTTCAAGCCAAATATCCCAGGCTCTGGTCTGGACTGCGCTGCCCCTGCTATTTCCACAAGCCTGAGTCAGGCAGAGGAGACAAAGGCAGCTGGAGACTTGGATTTCTCACAGCCAGAACAAGGACTCAGGCTTTGTCAAAGCCAAGGGGGCAGGGGTGATGTCGATCACCCCTCACTTCCACAGCCCCCTGAGTCTCTTCCCTGAAGGCCTTCCCACCTGATCGTGCCTGTCTTAGGTTCATTCTCTTCTGAGAATCATTACCCGTCATTGACTAACCGACCAAGCAATGGGAGCCAGACATAGAGCAGGCAGTGCTCATGCCAGGGAAATAAATTTATCTCCTTAGGGTCTCCTGGTTTTGGAGGTCTCTCCCTCAGCCTTAGCCACGGGGGTTACAGTTTCCTGAAACCAGGCAGGGCGGACCCCAACAGTTCAAGGGTCCTGATGGAAGACTAGCTCCCCTGGTGCAGTTTGCAGATGCAGAGAATTCCAGAAAATACACCTAGACTCCAAAGTCTCATAAAAGTGCTCCCTGAGGTTTGAAGCAGCAGGAAACAATCAGCTATTGTCCAGAAAAGAAGACAAGGTGAGTTTCCCCACAAGGAAGGAGAAACTGTGAGCTTCATGACAAAGACCAAAAGACCTAGAGATTATTTGTGGTGTGTGTCTTTATTCTTAGGATTAAAGATAATAGGGATGGCGATACAAAAATAACAGACCTTCCATGCACTCATGAATTAGTAAACTAGTTCTTAGCATGGTTTTCACTGAATCAGTTTGACTCCTACTTTGTAGCAACTTGTTATGTATTCTAGTAAAGCTATCTACTTTGACCTACTTTTCTTATTTTGTAAAAGGGGGAAATCCCTACAAGAACTAGACTCAATATCCAAGTTCCAACTGATTATCAAGTCTGCCAAACCACAGTTTCTGCCTCCAATTTTTGCTACAGAACTTCAAGAAAAATATAGACTCTTATTCTTTGGATTTTTATTTTTGTCATTATATATAATTTGTGGAATTTTGATGGTAAATCCAGTGTAATGGGAATATATGACAATGGATTCACTCAGCAACTGCTATTCTTAGATCTCTTTAGACAGTAGTTTCTCCAAAAATACTGGCATGGTTTCCTTGGGTCTCAAATCCAATGGACACAACTTTTACTGACAATCATATTGTACTTACATGGCCACCTACTCATGCAACAGACATACATGCTGCATATTCGCTTTGAAATATTTATTTTATTTGAAAATTATCCCCTTCTTATTTAAAAAAATATATCTGAAGCAGCCTACCATAAAAGATGTATAAGATAATGAAACCAAAACTAATGAAAAGGGGATATCAGAAACATTACTGAAATAGTAGAAGTATAATATTACACCTCCATAAGTTAATTTAAGGAGATAAGCATTAACTTCATCTCTGACAGAATAGGAAACATTGTGATTTGTTGAAGTGGTAAAAACATTTGGATTCAGACAGACAGGGTTAGAATCCCAGAAACTTCACTTAATGGGAGAATTCAGGCAAGTTACCAACCCTTCCTCAGTTCCTTTTTTTCCTATCCCAAGGCTTGTATTATACATTTCATTGAATGATGTGATGAATAAATAATAACACATGTGGAATAAAAATAAATATATGGGTGATAACTGTGTGCCAGGTACTATTCTAACCACTTTACATATATTACTTCACTTAATTCTGAAATGGATTTTATCATCCTACACTACAATTTCAGTTTTACTAATTTGAATACTGAAACACAGGAATGGTAATGAAATGCCTAAGGTCACAAACCAGTAGTGGTGAAGCCAATATTTGAAGCTGGGGGTCTGGTTCTAGAATCTAGACTCTAAACCACTCTGCTATACTGTCTCCCACTAATTTAAATGAGATAGCATCAAGATAAAAAATTAATGGGTGGTGCCCTGGCTGGTGTTACTCAGTGAATTGAGTGCCAGCCTGTAAACAAAAGGGTCACAGGTTCGATTCCCAGTCTGGGTACATGACTGGGTTGGGGGCTATGTCCCCAGTTGGGGGTACGTGAGAGGCAACCACCCATTGATGTTTCTCTCCCTCTCTTCCCCTCTCTCTAGAAATAAATAAATAAAATATTTTTTAAAAAGTTAATGGGTGGTATCATATTACTCTTAGCTTCTTGGCAATCAAAGCAAAGAGAGTGATATTTTAAATGTTACATATACATTATATTATAAAATATATAATAAAATAAACTACATTTAGGAAATACTGCACTCTGTACGCTAGGATTAAATTATTTATTTCCTAAGATGCCTGCTCACCAAGGTCCTGGCCCCCAGCCCTGACCTGGTAAAGCTGTATCTTCGGTCTAGATGGTGGTGTGATGATATCATTGGTGTTCTAAACTAACCAATTCCACAGGAGATTCTTGGGGATGTGAAAAACTCAACCACCGAGCTCTGCCCTTTTTTAGCATTTGATGTGTTAGTGCTAGAACAGGGAAAACAATGGGTGGACTAATCCACATCCATAGCTTCATTCACTGAAAAATAGCTTCCTCAACTTACTCACCCCACAATACTCCTCACAAGATGCCCCTTATCTATGGCTGCTCCTCAAATAATGTTTCAGCAAAATTCCACCATTGTTTAAGTTACATCAGGGCATAAAATTAGGGAATTTGGAGAGAAGGGAATTTGGAGAGAAGGAAATTTGACAATTTCTGCCATGTGTTAAACAAGAATCCCCCTCACCAGCAAGAGGATAATTCAGCTCAATACCACTTGAAGTCATCAAGAGTCAGAGCTGTGGGAGTAATACAGAGACAGCTTTAGCACTATGATGACAGATTTAAGCCTTCATTTATCTGGATCAGGGACCTGTATTATGCACTTGAGGGTTTTCTAAAGTACTGAAGGTAAGAGCAATTAATTTTCTCATTCTTTCCAAACTTACAAAATCTTGGATTTCAGCATACCTGTGTCCAAAGGATTACTGGTGAAAGAAACTGAGTCAGCTCTTACTCTTAGGAAATTATTCAAGGGGAAAGGAAATACCTGTACTTTATGTTACTGTACACAACATGGTCACCGGTAACACTACTAAGCAGTGTACCTTATAAACATTTCCACTTCAAAGAAGGAACTGATATTTCTTCTAATCTCTTCCAGCCCCACCCCAACACACACTCACACTCAAACACACACACACACACACACACACACACACACACACACACACTGACTATTGTGGTCAAGTTAAGATTTAAAATATTAAGAGAGCACAAGGGGGTTCAAAGTTTTGGCACATTTTGAATCTACAGCAATAAAAAAAGTTATTTAGAAAATCACCAGCAAGTGTGAGTTACCCATTAAGATCTGATTTTACACCTTTAAATGTAACTGGGCAGTTACATTTAAAGTTTAAATGTAACTTTAGCCCAACCTAACACAGTGTTTGGCCCATTAAGCACATAGTAAATCTTTGTTGAATAAATGAATATGTGAACAAATTAATTAGTGGGTACCACTTATTTGTTAGGCAAAAACTTAACATATAAATAAAAGACAAAATTGAGAAATTTATATAATCTCTAGGAAGAAGGCGCTGATTCTTAGTGTGGTAAGAAAAATAATTTGGTTTAGAAGTTTTCTCCTATTTATGCTGGACATAGATTTATATTTCAGTATAATAATGTGGACTTTAAAGCTTTAAAAATATGTAGAAAATAAAAAAAGTGTCTCACCATAAAACATCCCTGGAAGATGTGAAATTCTAAATACATTAGAAACTTGGCAAAAAAGAAAAAAACCTCTAACACTAGATTCTCAAAATCTCATTCTTTAAATGTTAAGATGGAACTATTTGATGTTTTTAAATAGCTTGATTTGATCCTGTAACTATTCGTTCTTTCTGATAACTCTCTCTCTTTTCTCTCTATTCCACCCTAATTGTATGACATTTAAACAGACTTAAAATAAGAGTTTACATTAAAACTTTGTGAGACAAAGCCATAAGGAAAATTTCAATTGCATAACATATCGAAGTTGTCTCTTATACTCTCTTTATCCTTAGTGGCATTCATTCATTCAACAAATCTTTTTTTATACTTAGTGGATATCTCAACAAATATTTACTGAGTGCCCACCAAGGGAGAGGTACTGTGCTAGGCACTAGAGATGGGACAGAACACTCTTTCCCCATTAGACTTTAGAGATCAAATTTAGAGTTCTGCCAGTAATCTGGCAGATCAACATTAAATGATCAGACAAGTAATTTGCTCATTGAGATTGTGATCAGGACCATGAGGTTGAGTATAGATTGGCTCCTTTAAATAATATCACTTGATGAAGGACTAAGGCCTTGATCCTGGAGTTATGGGCAACCACTGTAGGATTTTCATCTGGAAGTGACATAATCAGTTTTACTTTCATGAAAGGTCACTCTGGTCACACTAAGAAGAAAGGGTTTATGTTGAGGCAATAGTAAATGCTAAGTAACCAATGAGAAGTCCATTGCAGTATTATCACCCAACAAACACCATATTCCAGGTGATAGATGATTGTGGCATGAGCTACAGTGGCAGCACTGAAGATGGTGAGAGTAACTATTATGGTGATAACAATAACCAATGCTGCCACTTGCTGTGCCATTTTCTGTGCCTAATAATGTATAATGATTGGCCAAGTCATTTAATCTTCAATCTTACAAGTGAGCACTATTATCATCCAAATTATATTATCAAGGAAACTGGGAACAGAAAGATTCAAAAACTGTCCCTGGTCACACACCTAGCACCTAGCAGCAATAAAAACTCAGACAGCCAGTATGCAGGGCTCAAGCTCTTAACCACTCTATGAGCTTGCTAAATTGAATTAGATCTGGATGTTCAGACAGCTACTTGGTTTTCCATTGCACTGGCAATTTATTCATTACCTGCCCAGTCCTTCCAATGCAATTCAACAGGTTAAATATTTTTGTGGGTCAGTTCAAAAGAGTACCTTCGGTGGGAATTCTATCTTGTTCTTTATTTCCTATGCTCTTTCTTGTCTCAAAAATGAATGTGTTTTGAAATTGCATGAATTGACCTGTTCTGAAAATTGGCCTTGGAACCTCTTCATGTGAAATTCTTTTCTGCACAAACTATAGTTATAGAATAAAGCCCAGTTGTGAATTCAGATGTCTCTGTTTGAAATGATATATTAATGTTGAGAATAAATATGACTCACCAATCTTGGGTAGTAGATGCGTGCTGGAGAAGACTGTTAATTTATAGAGTTACTTCACTATG
>JAPYXV010005994.1:0-10123 GCA_028533065.1 Trachops cirrhosus | reverse complement strand
TGGGATAGAGGTCACCACAGCTGGGAAATCACCAGGTCCTGAATCATTGACCTTTAACTGGACACAAGCCTTTAATCTTGTGAGACCTCAGCTTCCTCAGCTGCAAAATGGAGACAGTAGCAGGGCTGCCCAGTGCTGCAAAGGACCCACGCGGTGCCTGGCAGATGCAGTCTCGGGCCCAATGAGTGCAGGCTGCTGCTCTTATTAATAACTTGTTGTCAGAGAGATGCTCAGAGAGCTCTTAGTCCAACACCCTGTTTTCAAATGGGGAAACTGAGCCCTGAGAAAATCTGCCAAGGCCATCCAGTGAGTCACTCTGCTGGGTTCTGTGCAAATGGCTCCAGGAGCCTTGTAGTGCACCCCCTGGACAGCTGTGCGTGGTGGCCCTGGCCAGGACCCCCAGGGCCCAGCTGTGGGCAGAGGCGTGGATGAGTGGGGCGTGCCCCCTGAGAGTGGGTGGCTGTCGGGAGGGCTGGTGGGGGCCTCTCCCACTTTGCCCCTCTCTGTCAGAACGGTGAGGGCCTCGCAGGGCCCAGTCTACAAAGGAGTCTGCAAATGCTTCTGTCGATCGAAGGGCCACGGCTTCATCACCCCAGCGGACGGCGGCCCCGATATCTTCTTGCACATCTCTGAGTGAGTCAGTGGCAGGTCCTCGGGGTGTGGGGCTGGGGTGGGCACTGTCTCGGCTCCTCAGTGGCAGAGAGAGTATGTGACTCTGATGTGTGCCGGGTATGAGGGTGTGAAGCCAGGCGTGTATGACCTGGTGAGACTGTGTTCAGAGCTGGGGTTTTGAGACTGCTCTTGGTGGTGCTGGTGTGTCAGATGCTGCAGGCAACAATCTGCCTGTATGTCTGTATGTATGTGTGTGTGTGTGTGTGAAAGAGAGAGAGAGAGAGAGTTGGGAAGCATTGGGGTGGGGCTCAGCACCCATGTGGATGGGGAGGGAACGCCCCTGTGAGCTGGGGAATCTGTGTTTGCCCTGTGGGCAGTTTCCTGCCCTACCTCGGGGAAGTGGCCTGGTGAGCTTGGGGGCTGCCCGGCTCTACTGCTCCAAGGAATTTGGAGCTGGACCCTTTCTCTGGTCACTTGCTCACTGACGTCCTTCCTTCCTGAGCAGCTGGAGCCCTTGGAGGGCCCAGGGCGGGGCCCAGGCATTGTAGGCCCGGCGTCCTGCAGTCTGTGTTTCATTTCCAGCCTTCTAGGTGGCCTTCAGATAGGTGGGACCTGAACCCCCTAGCCGTACCCCCTCCTTTGACCTCAGCATCCCCTGATTTCTCATTCCTACTTGTGGGGCAGTCCTGTTCGGCATGGCAGACCTGGCAGTACAGAGTGGGGCAGAAGTAGGATTACAGCTGTGAATGTGGGAAACACAGAGTTTATTCTTGTATTATTAAGTATTGTATTATTTTCCATATGCACAACTGTAAACCTACTTTTGTCCCACCCTGTATATAGAAACCATGTTTTTGAAAATTGGGTCCTATTGCAAATGTCTGCCATGAGGGGAGAATTATTCTTTTTTAGCATCCCCACCCCCCAACCCCACATTCTTGCACATCGGGTCTTACGGGCAGACCTTAGATGCTAAAGCAGCGCATTTCATGCACGCCTGCCTGAGTGCAGGCATGGACATGTGTTGCCTCTGACCTACTGCAAAAGGATTTGTACTAGTTCACAAAGATATTCACCGGGCATCAAGAAGATAAGTCAGTAAGGAAACATGGGGGTGGGGGGCAAGTTAGAAAGATGGAGATGCTGTGATGCCCAGCTCCGCTGCTGGGAGTGACTGAGCATCTCGGTGGCCAGGTCAAAGAGGGAAGCTCCATTTGCTACTTGATTCTTCAATCAAGGCAAACCAGTTGTGGGGGGCTGCTGGCCCTGGTGTTTGGCATCTGAAGGGGATTTGTGGGTCTCATCAAGGGGGCGTTAAGAAGAGTACCTCACCATCACGTCTGGGATGGTGACTCATGTCCTGTAGAAAGTAAGGGGATATTCTGGCAGTGGTCCCAAGAGAAAGGACCCTTCCTGGAACTATTTTTGAGCACCCAGGGGTCTTTGTCGGAGGCGCACCAGGCCCCTGGGGAATGAAGAGCAGGGGTGCAGGCTGTTTTCTGGGACTCCTAGACCAGGGTTGGGCCCTGCGGCTGCTCAGGGCGCCTGCACCCAGGTCATCTTTCACCTCCCAAGTGACTGCCTCATTTCTGTCTCTGGCTCAGACTGGCTCCTCCTGCTCTTCCATCCACAAGCCCATGGCACCCATGCTTAACATGGAGTGTGAGCAGCCCCCGGCGGCTGAGCCCTCTCTGACTGTCTCAGCATCCGAGGTCCCAGGGAAGCAGCTGATGGGGCCGGGCGCTCCTCAGCCACGATCTGAGGGGGAGGCTGAGTGGTGCTGCGCAAGCGTGGCTGCTCCCTGTGATTTTCCATGTGCACAACTGGATCTGGCGGGAGGGCAGTTCCTCGATAGAGGTCGCCCTCTGACCAGGGCTTTTCTGAGTGCTGGGCACTGAGTGCTTTTCTCCCCCCACAGTGTGGAAGGGGAGTACGTCCCGGTGGAAGGTGACGAGGTCACCTATAAGATGTGCTCCATCCCACCCAAGCACGAGAAGCTGCAGGCTGTGGAGGTGGTCATCACCCACCTGGCGCCGGGCACCAAGCACGAGACCTGGTCTGGCCACGTCATCAGCTCCTAGGAGAGGCCAGAAGCACTCCTTCTCCTGGGCTTGGGGGAGACTTCGTGGGGAGGAGGAGGCAGGACCCTACCGGACATGACATTACACTGCCCGAGATACGCCTCAAAGTGGGGGAGTGTGGTTCCTTTCAAGTGTCCCCTGGAGGAAGGGTGTCGGGCAGGCACAGGGCTGTCTTGGCCACCAGCACAGTCTCTGACCATCACAACAACTTCACCATCTGAAAAGTATTAAAAGCATTGAACAAGGAGAGGTGCCGGCTGGTGGCTGAGTAGAGGGTCCAACCCTCGCCCAGGGGGTGGGTCAGGTGGTGTTTCTCCAGCCCACAGAGTCCCTCATCCCTGGACCCTGGGGTTGGAGGCTCAAAATTCTGCTAGGTGGTGACATGGACGCTGTGTGTCTCCCCAGCATGACTTGCCACCCAGTGCCCTCTTCTTGTGTCTCCTTGGCCCCGGGCACAGCAGGCATTTTTGTAGATTCTAGGCTTGGCTGGTTCCAGGGGAGCTGGCTTCAGGGGGCGTGGGGAGAGGGTGGGAGTAAGGTCTTGGGTGCCTTTGTAGCAGGAGGTGTCCCAGCTGGGTGTCCGGAAGTTTGTCCAAGAGCCCTTAGCCCTCTGCCTGGGCACGCCATGCTGAGAGCCGAGTTCTGACCCTTAGGAGCCTGGCTTTTCCCTTTGTCTCCAAGTTGAGTGATTACAGCTCAGCAGCCATTTCACATCCCCTGTCCTGTGGGTGGTGGGTGGGGGAGGGGAAGGGAGTGGAGAGGGGAGGGTGTTTGTTGAAAAACAGACCTTTCTCCCATCCAGAAAAGAGTAGGTAGCTTGCTTTCTGACAGCCTGGTAAAGTCAAACGTTGAAGGAGAAATACACCTTCAGCGAAGGGGTTTTCCTGAAAGTGGCTGTGAAGAAACGCTTAGGAGTTTTTGTTTGTAGATAACTGCGGCTGTCACCCAGAGCCTGCTCTGTTTACGTTTCGACATTGTGAAACTTGTACATAGTTCCAGTAAACAAACCTTTAGGATTTTATTTGCTGTGGTTTGGTTTGGCTTTAGTTGTGATTTCAACATAGAAATAGCTGGGTAATATGTTTTGAAATATGTGGCTTATACGTAGTCAAGAAACCATTTGTCATCACGGGGAAGTGACTCCTTTAAAGCTGGCTTTTGGGCACAGCAGGATGTTCCAGACAAAAAATGGGACTTTGGATGCAGGAAGCAGTGCCTGGTTTCATCAGGTGCCTTCTGTTCTGGGGACGGCTTCATCTTTCAGCCTGGAGACGGCTTCATTGGAAGGGGGTGGGAGGCTGGAACTACTTTGCTGATGGCTGGTGCAGGTGTTTTAAAACAGACAAGTAAGTGTGTTGATGTGTGTGCAGTGAAACAACCTGGTTAAGTGACTTGATCTGCTCTTTCCTGGCCTGTTGTGTCCCTTGAAGGGTCCTCTGCCGCCTGCCTCTGCCTTCTGCTGGGTCCAAGGTGGCCTTTGCCCGCTGGCCTTGAATGTTCTCCAGGTGGTCCCTGAAGGCCGGTCTGTTGGGTACAGACCACGCTTCCAGAGCCACTTCTGCCAAGAGCCCGCGTCTTGTGTGTGACTCCAGCAGACTTCACCTGCCAGTGGGCTGGGGTTTGGGTCTGCTGTAGAGGTGACCTCTGTGTGGACAGGAATCCTTTGCGAAGGGCACTTGCAGTCCTTCTGTGTGACCACATCTCCTTTGCTGGATGAGTATTCTAGAACTGCAGGGTGTTAGAGCTGGAAGGGCCACCCTCCCCACGCAGAGTCTCAATGTACAGAAACTCCTGGAGGCTCTGGGAGGACTTATGTATATGGTGTTGGTGACCCTGCTGGGAGTAGCATCCAGGATTCCTAAATCCAGATCTTTCCTCCCACCAGCCACCTTCCTCTCAATAAAGTCTGTTTTGCCCAAGGCTATGTGTGGTTTGTTAAGTGGGAGGGGGAGAAGGGAGGGGAGGCTGGCTCTGAGGAAGCTTCTGGAAGCCAGCAGGTAAGGGCGGCTCCCCAGACCAGGCTGACTCAGTCATCCCACTTCCTAGTCTGGTTGTTTTGGGGGATGGGTCAGAAAAATGGGATCATCCCTTTTTTCTTAATCACCATTCTCAGGTAGGAGAGCTCAGAGGTCCAGTGTGACTTTGTGACAACAGAAAATGCCAGTTACTCTGTCCCGTGTGGAGAGATTCCCCGTTTATGCATTTCTACTTCCATTGTGCGGGGATGAGTCCTGAGAACAAGGCAGTCCAGACAGAAGGAAGTTCAGGAGTGGGGGGCATGGAAGCCCAGTTGTCAGTGTCCAGGAGGGCAGAGGGGGAAGAGGAGGCTGGGCTGGGAGGACAGGTGGGCTGCTCTGGGAGGGTCTCTGTGTGTGTCCCGCTGGGAGGTGGTCCTGGGCCTGCGTTTCCCAGAGGAGGTAGAGAATACTGAGTTTTGGTGGTGCGGAGGCGAACATTTTTATTGTAAGAGTACACTGATTTTCAAATTGTATTAGGAAAAACTAGAACTAGCCCACCGAATCTGTTTAGGGAGAGGCCAGATTAGGCATTTAGCTCAAAACTGGGAGGTTTGAAGACGTCTTACACTGAATGTTATGCAGGTGGCATGAGGGAGGCCTTGGCACGCAACTGCAGGTGATGCTGAAAACCAGCTGCAAGTGACAGGGCTGTGAAGAGTTCTAGAATGTGACGGGGGTGCCCCAGAGGGCATAGAGGTGCAAGGGGCTCAGAGGCCTGGCTGCCCTGCCCAGGTGTCTGCCAGGGCTGAGATCGAAGAGCACTTGGGTGAAAAGGAAGAGGAAGCAGTTCTTGGAAAGGAAGTGGTGCAAGCCACCTTCACCCAGCCCTTCCTGAATCCACGTTGGCTCCACTCGGCCAGACCCTTCCGTCATTCCCCACTCAGCTGTCACATGATGTTGAGTCTCCTGCAGTTCCTCAGGATCAAGTTCATGAACCACACGAGGTTCAGAGGGGCCTTCCTGGTGGCCTCTAGCTGCAAGAGCCGTCTGCTGTGCCCTCCACACAGGCCTTTCCCCCAGGACTGCTTAAATCCAGGGCTAAACACTGGGTCAGCTTCTGTAGTGCTGGGATGGGACTTGCTTTCTTACCAACCCCAGGCTGCTCAGGGCACAACCTCTGTGCTTCCCGCTGCTCAGCACTTGGCCACCTTGTTTACAGTTCTGGTGATGCTGTCTTCATCCTGCCCACTCCCCAAGGCTGAGGGAATGACTCAGTGCACCCTCCTCTGCAAAGCAGGCCTAAAAGTCCTACATATAGGGTTCCTGGGGGCTGACCCGAGTAATAGCTCACACACGGCACTGGAAGGGCCTTACTGAAATTAAGCTATCTATGTGGCAGGGGAGGTATCCCATCTGACAGAAGAGCAGACAGGTTGACATGAAGAAGTAATCAGAATGAGAAATAGGAACAATAAAATCACTTTAATTTGCTACTTTTCATTTGAAAGCTTATTCCAGTATCGTTTGCAAAATACTTGAACAGGGCAAGATGCCATGGGATGGCCTGGGCTGAGAGCTGCTCAGAAACATCAACCGTTTGGTGTGTGGGGGGCGTGGTGGGTGGACTGATCCAGAACACAGAAGCCCAGGGCCAGGTTTGTGGGGGAACCAGGTTCCTCTGTGATGAAAGCCCCTGGTGGGAGTGTGGAGGTGGGGGTTGCAAAGCACATGGATTCAGGTTGGTGGGCCCCAGCACCAGATGGTGGAGCACTTGTGGGTCCCGACATTTCCGATGCTAAAAAGTGACATGTTAACCGTTGCCTTGGAAAGCGGTCTTCCACCCTATTGTGGACCAGGGCCTGGAGATGCCTTCCAGTTTCAGGAGGACTTTGCAGAACCTGGAAGGGAGGAACGAGGGTCCTAGGCCCCACCACGGCTGCTCCCAGCCCTGAGGTCAGAGGCTGGGTGAGGGCCGGGGTCAACACACTTCTTTTTTAAAAGACCTGCAGAGAAACAGTGCAGCTTCGGCTCTGTTAACGAGCGAGGCGTTCACTGGGTCCCTGAGAAACCTGAGGTAAGGAAGGCCCGGGCAAGCCCAGCCAGGCCAGTAAGAAGGTTCTTTTGGTGAGGTGTGACACCCCAAGTTAGTCTCTCTGAATCTGGGCTTAGAGCAGGCACCCAGGGGAAGGGCTGGGAAGGGCTGCGTGTCTGTTCAGTTCTCCCTGGGGCCTGTTGGTACCTACTTCCTCCCATCTCCATGGTTAGAGAACCAGCTCCCCACTGTGTAGTGACTACTGAGCAAACCTGTGAACCAGGCCAGCTGAGCTGTGAACTCCTTCAGCACAGCTGTCACTTGGCCAGCCAGCTATCCACAGGCCATGCTAAGGTCTATGGCTCTCCAACAGGAAGTGAGAGCTGAGTGAGGTGGGCAAACAGAGTGCACATGGTCACTTAGCCTAACACCGCCTGATGGCCCTGGTGCCCTTGGTTCAAAACTGCCACCAAGCTGACACTCGGCAGGTGCTTCATTTCAGGAAGTGTTTGGAAATTTCTGTCCTGGGTCGGATGGCTGTAAGCGTTCTGTGGGCACGTGAGGGAGGGATCGGGGTCTGGCCACCGAATGACCCTTTCAGACTTGTCAGCTGGGCCTCCCTCCCCTCCCACGGGAAGGGACATTAGGGGAAGAGCTCTTCACAGATCCTGCGTGTGTCCTCGGGTGCCGTCACCGTGTAGCCCACGGTCCTCGGGTCTGTGAAGATCTCATGGTCGTTTCCACCCTGCAAAGGCACGAAGCAGATGCTGCTGTTGCTGCTGCTGCTGCAGCCCTGGAGCCCGGGGCTGCCAGAGAAACGAGGACCTTGCCATTTTATTGGCAAGGAGGGTTTCTTGGTTACCTCGTTCCTCTGGAAACTAAGAGACAGTCGTCACTGAGAAAGGGTTTATCACCTTCTCCTGAACTGCAATTCAGCTGGGAACATATAATTATGCTGATGAAAGAACTCAAGATCTAAGGCTCATTTTTCTAAAAAGAAGGCAAGCTTGGCAGGGGACAGAATTCTCAGAGTCATCAACATGTTTTCACTGTGCCCAGACTTCTAACGAGTCACAGGGAGTGGGCAGGACAGACGTCCAGAGCAGCTCTGCTCCTGGAATTTTCTGAGCTGACAGGGGCCACTAGTCCCACGTGACCACGGAGCCCTGGCCATGTGGCTAGTGTCTGAGCCAGGTCGCCTGGGTTTAGATCCTGGTTCTACCACTGACTAGAGGGGTGCTTTGGGCAACTCCCCACCTGTAAAACAGGGAGTGGTGGAACTTCGCCATGGTACTATGGATTAGTTGATGAGACCATGGGATCTGGGTGAGGCCCCTGGAAAGCAACGTGTGTCAGCTGCAGCAGCTAACCCAGCTTTCTGCTGTTTCCACACATTCTTTTATCTGCTGCGCCTCCAGGAGTTGGGCGAGGGCATGGATATGGGAGGACCTGGGCATGCTGCTGGCTGTGGGGGTGGGGGGTGGCTGCTGGCTGTGGGGGTGAGGGGTGGCTTCCCATGACTGTGGGTCCCCAGTCCCACTATCCCAGGTGAATGAATCGAGCTTCCTGCCCAGAGCCTGTGCAGGGCGGGGGAGGGAAGCCCCCGCTTTTCTTCTCATGGAATTTCCTCTGTTTTCCTCTTACTGGATAAGTGGTCTAACTCATAATCTTAAAAAAAAATAACCAGTTTATCATACAATGGAAATAACCACTGAAAACATGGGTTGTTCTGAAAAGATTCTGTAGAAAACCTGGCGTCCTTCTAAAGGGTTGGCTGACCCCTGAAGTTCCTACTGCTCTCAAAACCCACCCCTTAGCAGTTGGCTTTCCCGGGTGGAAGTGAAATTCAAGATTTCCGGATGGATTGCTGTGGGGCCCTAGGTGTGCTGGGTGGAGGAGTCATGTTGGGAAGCCGTGACCTTGGAGCCACGAATGCCCCTTCCCAGTACCGCATTGGGAGCCTGCTGTGCTCTGGTCACTCAGAAGCCCTGAGTGACATGGGCAGCATCTGCTACTCAAGGAGGTAAGCGTGGAACCACTGGTCGTAATTCCTATGATTAAAAAAAAAAGGAAACAACCAGATTTCCCTGGAAATGCATGGTAGGTAAACACCAGCACAGAGAACTATGTTCAAAAGAAAAACAAACTCCTGCACTGTCCAGAAGAAGCAGACACCTGTCGGGGACACAATCACTCCCTGTCACTCCCAGACTTAGGAGGGAGGAGTCAGTAATCACCTATCCGGACAAACCTGGTGGAGCAACTGCTCCCTGCCTGGCATCTTTTCAGCAACTGGAGACACAGTGGGGCAAACAAAACCACAAAGTGACAAAGGGCTGCGTTCCAGCTCTGTGGGCCACAGGGAAGAGCTGCCAAGAACAGAGGGGAAGGGAGGCCCTGGCCGGGTAGCTCAGTTGTTTGGAGCATCGTCCCAATATGCCAAGGTTGCAGGTTCAATCTCCTGTCAGGGCACATACAAGAAATGAATGCTCCAATGAATGCATGAATGAGTGGAACAACAAATCAATGTTTCTCTCTCTCTCTGAAAGCAATCTTTAAAAATTCAGAAAGCAGAAAGAAAAAGAATAGAGGGGGAGGGAACCCAGAGTGACAAGGGAGGGGCCTTTGAGCAGAGACCTGAAGGAAGTGAGGGACAAGCCATGTGACTGGCTCTCCAAAGGAAAGGCAGCTCAGTGCTCACAACCGGCTGGTAGGTGCTGGAAGGGCCAGGACCCAGAGAGTTCGGAACATCTTAGTAGGGATCTGGGACTTTCTGTGACGCCACCAGAAAGCTGCAACCCAGGACACAATGAGATTCACCTACAGCAGGACCTTTGGGGAGAATGAACGGGGGATGAAGACCCAAAGGCAGAAGCAGAGTTGAGTTAGGAGGCTCCTGCAGCCAGCCAGGGTGCAATGTGAGGACAGAAGCCAGTAGCTGGGGAGAGTGACCTCTGAAACAAGGAAGGTTCACAGCTGCTACGCCTGCCCCCCCCTGAAGAGGATGTCACACTAGAAGGCAGATGTGTACCTGACAGATGCCTAATTTGGCATGAGTCTCCTATGGTCCTGCTGGGAGCTACAGTGTGACTCACCCACATTCAAGGAAGCAGGTCCAGAGAACCCAAACTTTCCCCTTCTGGGCTGGGCGGCCTTTTCAGCTCCACTTGCTTTCAGAGGGCAGCCAAGTATCTGCACCACAAACCCCATCAACCTCTACCATCCTTTCCCTCCTGCCAGGGGACCCGGCCTTCTCTCTGCTCCTTTGTGCAGGTGGCTGCACATAGCTTGCACACCAGAGTCAGAGGGAGGTCAGGAGAAGCAGAGGCAGAACACTGAGCTAGTGAGAGTGCACCCTGTGGAATAATGAGGCCTCAGACAACCAGAAACTTCAAACACTGCATTTGCAATGTGAACTGAGAGTTACTTGACTCCAGCTG